>JAWNMU010000697.1:0-19160 GCA_035043665.1 Drosophila quasianomalipes
AGTATTGCTATACCAAGTTGGGCTGAACGTATTTATTTAAAGTTTTAATAATTATATAATGACATGCAATAAATAAGTATAAGATCGAAGCATGCTTGTGGTAAGTAAGTATCATTGAATATTCAATTAGAACCAGTTATTAAAATAATCTCCCGCACAATTATTCGATGCTCACACTTTGGCGCGCACACTAAACATCCAATGCTACATGTCGGATATGTAAGACTTGAAATTTTTACTTTTAATTAAATGTACGTTGCAGTTGTAACAAAAAACTGAAAATTATACTTATTTCATTTCATCTCCAAATCCAATAACTATTACATATGTAAGTATATGATTTTTAACTTATTTGTGATTACATATTGACGTATAAGTGAAGTAAAAAAAAATTGTTTCAAATGATTCTGATTTAATAAGATTTGAATAGCACCTTAAAACCATCATAGGTCCAACCTCCTAATTTTAAAAGATGCACGTCTGCACGTCATACGGAAATTATTCAACATCGATTGAACAAGACGATTTATAAGACGGCAGGTGGTTGCCAAAATCACCAATCCATTACTATAGATCTATGTGCTTTATCGCACATAAGTGTCACTTCATAATGACCATCAGCTCTGAAAGATCCATATTTTTAACACAACTCCTGTTACTAATAAATGGTGTTTCAAGTAATACTGGCTGTTAATGTGTAGATATATTTGTAAGTTTTGTGTAGTAATAGTTTATTAAAAACACTTCTTATAAATAGAATTTTCGGTTTAAATATCTATTTACGACGCTTGCGTGATATATACTATCACTATAGGTTTTGTGTTATTAAGTCTTAACAAATAGATCAGTCCGTTTTTCAAAGTATTATGTGGTTTAAGATTATATAGTCTTATTTATTTTCATAGACTTCATATAATTGAGTCATGAACGCTTCAATATATTCCAGTAAAAACCCTGAACATCTGCACATCTAATTAAGCATACATATGTTCACTAACCAAGTTCAAATTAAAAATCAAATAAGTAAGTAAAGGGGACTTATTTACATATATAAGTTTATATACCTGTATGTAATTTACAATAGGCGCATGAGAGAATCAAACTTCACCTTATGCAATTTCTTTGTCGATATACATACATAAATTACTTAATATGTGAATGCTTGTCACACCATACGATTATAATAATACGAAATACGTATAAATTTAAAATTATGTATTTGGCACCGTGTTAATAAATAATTAATGTTATTATGTTATATGAGAAAATTTTAATATAATATTTTTAACCAAATTTTGTACAATTAGATTACATTCTTATGACTTCATTAGACTAAAACCATGTCTTGATGAACTTTTCAATTGTTACCAAAATAGTATTAGTGAAGTTATAGATCATGAGCATAAATTTTGAAACAACTGCCCCATACAAATATTTATTTTTGAAGAATTACAGATTTGAGATTAGTTTCGTGTATTTTTTAAGTATAATTTAATTAACCAAATTGACAAATCAAATATGCATATAACAAACATAAATCCAAATCTACATCAAATACCCTTAATTTAATTATTTTTAATTATAAAAGTATAAATGCGATTTAAAATACAGACATTAAAAGTATACAAAGGTATTATTTTTATTTCACAATACAAAGAAAGTATGCACTGTGAATAAACGATTTTGAAAATAATAAAATGCAGATTCACGATTTTCTTTTTTCACCCTTTGCAGAGGGTATTCAATATTATTTTGAAAAGTGTACCTCAACCTAAAGCAAAACACTTTTTTTAAATGAGAGGTAAATCACTTCAACCGAAGGAACCCATGAGGGGGTGCCGACTTTTAATATAGCATCTCGGTTCAAATGCTAGCTTAGACTTGTGCCCTACAACTCTTGGGTATGGTCTTCAAACAAGGCCTTCCGAACTAAGGAGTAAAATTACCAGTGCCTAGAGTCAACCCGGTTGATAACGCCATTGGTTAGCTAGTCACTTATGGAGCATACCGGATACCTAATGACCTTCGGTATTACGTAGGCTTAGTATGACCAAGTGACGTCGGATCTCTGCAGGCGGACCACTTTTCTCTATGCCACTGAGGATTCAGATGAAATGGAAACAATGGAACAATAACAAAAATGTACCATTGAAGATTGGAACTTCAATAAATTGAAAAATCTAGCTGAATAGCGGAGGCGGCATGAAGTCTGGCAGAAGCTCTAAATGGTAGTTTTACCCGCTAAGTTTCATCAGGAATTGGGGTCATTGTCAAGGATCCTGCCACTTCAGGCTTTAGCTAGTTATGGCAGAGCTGCCAATCATCAGCAACTATGCATGAATTATACACCGTTAGAATAGTGTCAACAAGGATCAGTGCTAAATTATGGGCTGTACTCTCTCGAAACATAACTAAATCCATCAAAATGTTTGAAGATTGTCAGAGCTTCCAGTCAATCCAACAAATGCAAAAATAAAGAGCTCTAATTGAAGTTATTCACTGGTTGCAGTAAAGGCGGAGTCAGTATAGTTATCAAGCACTCTGCAAGGCAAACGACAAAAGGCCTCTAAGTTTTATAAAGCGTCGGTAACAAAAGTGGGCGAAGTCTGGAGCCAAGCGGTCACCGTCGACTGAACTTAAGTTTCGATTAGAAATCGAGTTCGCCTTTGAATTCAGGCTCTATGAACGATCCGGACCAAGTCCCGCCGAAGATATTCCAGATTAGAGGGTGGTGAAGATAGCAACCACGCAGGGGCCAACTAGCCAGGGCGGTGGTAAATTAGTTATAAAACATCACCATCTCACCAAAATTAAAATGTTTTATAAGAAAAAAATAATAATTCACTTATTTTCTCTTTACAAGAAAATTAAAATATTTCCTCTCATCCTCAGATACTGCTACTAGACAGGAAACTGAACTGGGACTTAAACACCTAGGGCAAAAAACGCAACAAGATACTTGTTGACCCTTTGCAGCCACGACAGACATGACATATCCGTGTTGGCGGAGGATTTTTTTCTAAGCAAACTAATATACAAAAAGATATTTCACATTCCCAGAGCGCCATAGTGTTTCTCAAGCGGACGTTTGAGAAATAAGTAAAGCCCTGAACTACCTAAAAAGGTGAAAGAGCGGATGTAATTAATTTAACAAATGCATTAAATATTATGTGACGCAAAGCACTATCGGAAGGTATGGAATCGGTTAATTATACAATTTCAAAGCTCAATCGATAACGAATTCAATTAATTAACAGAGCAGAAGGATCAATGATAATCAAACGTTGGGAGATCGTGGATGACATGATCAAAGCAAAAAAAAAAAGAGACCAAATGTACACTTACCAAGGCAGAGAAAAAAT
Source organism: Drosophila quasianomalipes (assembly GCA_035043665.1). Taxonomy (NCBI): domain Eukaryota; kingdom Metazoa; phylum Arthropoda; class Insecta; order Diptera; family Drosophilidae; genus Drosophila; species Drosophila quasianomalipes. Next base: position 3,363 of record JAWNMU010000697.1, read on the forward strand.
ATCATGGAAGCATAAAATATGAAATTATTGATTAAGTTTAATATCGAAAAGCGAATTAATAATGACTGCATAACCTTATTTTTCTCCGAGAAAGTGTTCGAAAAAATATGTGTTTTGGTTCTCAAAGCTTCAGCTTAAAAACATCTGCAAGAATGTTTTGAAGAAATCCGCGACATTCTGATTAATTGCTTACCATTATGTAAAATTTATTGACCTATACGGAACATGCCTTTCTGAAAACCGACAATTCCAATTATGAATGCGTTTTTCATATGCAAGACTATAAGTGAGCCTCTCATGCTATTTCAAGACAATTAGTTCATTGTCTAGTGCCAGATGTCGTTTTCGAAATATACAGATATTAATAATTATTATCATTATTATAACAAATGGGAATTTGGCTGCCGGAGGTAAAAGACAGCGTCTTTTGATTCATCGGTCTCAGCTGAAAGCAGGTCGAAAACCCATTTTGGTGACGGTAGTTGTTGTAATCTAAGCTCCATATGTAGTAACTCTAGTCTTAAAACATGTGGAAAATGCTGTTTTTTTTTTGGGTTCGACTAATTTTCATCATACTCACTGTCACAAGTAAGCTACTTTCCAGTGGAAGGCGAATAACAATTTATCAGGTTTGAAATATTTTTCCTACGATTAGCTTCAATATTATATAACATATATATGTTCTATCGATTTTCACTTCCAGGTACATATATACGGGCCCGTAATACACAGCAAGACCTATGCAATACATTTTTTGAGCGTGCTAGCGATTTCTGTCCAGCATTGCTTAAACCGAGCAACAACACCTGGGATAATTCTGGCAGATCGGCAGACTGCAACTTGAATAGAATTATCAACTACACACATTAAAAATTGTATGACTTATGCTAAATTTCATAAACTAAATTTGAATTAAAAATTTACAGACAAACCTTCTTTGAAAGACGACCAGACAATTACGTAATCACGCTGAGCGACAAATATAAATAAACGATTGACCGATATTTGTGACAATTCGCAATTAATCAATACAGGTATATTCCTTACAAATCTGAAAGAAATATTCTGAAAATCTAATCAATGAATATAATCAGATTATTCGATTTTTGGGAATTTGTTTCGAGCTTTAATCTAGTTATATTGAAAATCTGAAGTTTCTTGACAAAAGGGAAGGGTGCTAATCCAAAATAAACACATATATTTGAAGGTGTCTATAATAACTGGTACTTTTCGAATGCACAGCTTTTAAGATAAAATTTAAGTAAGTCAACTGCATTAATTGCAGACCGATCTTTTCTCGAGGGCTACACAAGCTTTTGACTGGAAAATTAAGCACATTGCACCTGCGTGTTCTTCAAAATATGTGAAATAGTGCATAGCACGCTACTTTCACACGAAACAAACAAAGCGAATTTAGCAGGCAGAAATGATTTAATTTAAATGATTTGATCTAAATATATTTTTTCACGATCGATTGTTTTTCAATTGCAGCGACACTCATCGTTTTTCGTCCGGCAGATAGAGTGCATACATTTATGAAAAAATTATTACTTCTAAAAATGTTAGTTGAGAAACTGTGTATGCTTAGGAGAATTTCGGTGCCCTCTTTTGCATTCATTTTTGTACCGATTCTCATAGTACCAGGTAATCGTTTGCGCCTTTTGCGGTAATTCGTTTGGCGATGAGAGCTAAATAACTGTAAAAATAAGCATTCGGTGTCAGCACATCAATTTTGCAAGCTTTCGAAAATGTTCGCAGTTTAAATTGCTTATATTTATTTTTCCATTATTAAAGATCTCTAATTTTTTTATGAATGAATAACATATGTTTTATTATTAATTGATAACCAACCTTTTTGAACTTAACTGCGAGGGGTACACAGTAAAAATAAATAATTAAATATATAAATACATTTTAATGATCGATTGATTTTTTTTGTAGCAAAATTATTAGAATAAAATTCATGGGACTTCCATATTTTTCGTAGCCCCTACATACGAAAAAGTACATCTTGGCAACATTGCAGACACACAGCACGTTTTTATCTCATAAATTAATTTTTAAAAAATAATTGAAAAAATATTAAAAATAAAGGCAAATACAACTAGTTAGTTACTAGATGATTTACTAAAATGTCAAATTTGTGAATTATTATATTAAAAAGAAATGGACAGCATATCTGCAAAAATAGCACTTTTATTTATAAAATAAATATTTATTATAAAATAAATAAATAAATAAGAAATCCGAAATTGAAGAGAAAAGTAAAAGTTGAAGTAATGACTCCGCTTATGAAATTATTCAAAATTTGTGTGTTTTTAATGGCCTTTAAAGATGCCTTTAGAATTAGGGAAAACTTTCTCCGACATAGGTTTCTTTATTTGAAAGAAATCGACAATACTTTTTTAATTTACCGGGCTATTTGCATATTAAATGCATTATTTATTGCCAAATCTTTTGGAAACTTAGCAAAAGATCGGTATGATAACTGTCGATATTACAGATATGTGTGTAAAGTGAAATTTGCATTGCAGGCTAATTGCTGTGCTAAACCAAAAAGCTATAATGTCACAATCTGAATCACCATTGACTCTTTTTTTGCTCTGTAAAATGAACGCGTGGATCGAGATCGAGCTTCTGTTCTTTTGACTCATCTCATCCACTTTTGCCTTCAACGGCCGGCTGAACATTTATGACTCATGTGTACGTGTTGCGTGATCTCCCGAAAAGATGTTGCTCAACACCTTCCGAGCATTTAAAGTGGTTTGGTTGTCTTAGCACAGAGTGCTCTCAATGAAGGTTGCACGCTGTCAGCGATCTATTAGAGTGTGCTCGCTTCCGTACCGAAATGAGTGAAGCAAACAACGAGACCCATGTAATTACTGCTTATACGTCAGTACTACCTCTGCGTACTCCCCTCCTCTGGCTAGGCAGACCTGCCAAAAGCGCTGCAACCTGCGCTTTGCTATAAATAAAACAAGTAAGAACGTGGAAGTCAGACGTAACCCACTGCGGAATACTCTGGTAGCACAATAATTCCAGGTGATAACAATCGGCCAGGAAGAAGAAGTTGCCAAAAAAAAAAACACAATGCGATAAAATGAGCTGGCCACCCTTGAGTAGCGAGGGCGCTCCAGCCCATCTGTCAATGGAGAGTAACAGTTTAGTGACCACTACACAAATATCCCACAGGTTTGTCTAAAGCAACCTATGATGCCAACAGGGCAAATGGAAAAATTGCAAGCCAAGCAAGTAAAAAATTCTTGAATTCCGGCAGAGGTTGGAGCACCATGAAGCTGAGTACACTAACTAATGTCGACAACGAAGTGCAGTTATTCTTGGCATAAGAAGCTCCCACAGGCTGCAGCCGAACTGTGGAAGCTGAGGATTAAGCCAATATTTCATGCTCGGCAATGTGCTCAATCTGAGGAAGGCAGCGGCAGCTCCTCAGGAGAGTTCCGAAAAAGCTGCAAACTGGTTCACCGCTTTTGAGCTTGCAATACCCAGCGTCGTACGTGAAGCTAAATGCGAAATGGCTATGATGTCGTCGTCGGCAGAACTTCTAAGCGCCACACTGATAAAGGTGAGATGTTGCTGCTGATTTCTACATTGTTCGTATTCAGAACTGTATTGAGATGCGATGCAATTGCAACGATTGCAACCCCGTGATAAATCGAGTACCTTGTTTTGTAATTTCGTCCGATTAGATTGCTCAATAAAATATTAGAAAATATATTTTTTGGAAGATTCTCGGCACGAAATGGTCATTCCTAATCATCAGTTTGACTCTTGGCAAACTTTATAACTTGGTCACACAAATTTAAGCATGACTAACAATATTTTAAGAATTGATTGCTGACGATACCCAACCTCCTCGCTCCAAGCCAATCCGCTCCTAAAATCTGAAATGCTTATATTTTTCAAATTTTTCGATCAATCATCAAAAATATCATCCGGTCACGCCCTCTTCTGCACACTCACACACACACACACCAACACCAACACCCTCCCCCACCTTAAAAAAACATATATTCGCCCAGTCTTAAAGCTATAGTCAACAAATTTAATATGTTCATTAATGACAGTTTTTAAATAGAGGGGACAGAGTATTCCGCAATTGGCTACACTCGACTGCAACATTCTCACTTATATGTTGCATATTATAATCAATACAGTACGTTATAAAAAAATAAATGAAAAACGTTAAGAGTTTTATTGATACAATTAAAAAAAGAGTTTTTTTATTTATTTGATATTTAATATGTATGTTTATTTATATTTATATATATTTAAGAATATTGATGAGTAAGCATAAAAATTAAAATGGTAACTCAATTTGTAAATTTAGAGGTTTAATCATATTGTATTTGTACGCTATTATATGCCCTAGGGCAATTGCAATGACATATCTGCAAGGGTAATAAGCCTTCGGAACACCGAAGATATAGGACTTTCTCAATTTTATACATTTCATCATAGAAAGCGGACGATATGAAGAAAATTGTTTTTAAATAATAAGGGGATAATATCGAAACAAATATTTAAATTATTGAAAGGTTTATTTTAAAGATTATATGTACAATAGGTTTCGTACACACAAAGTAAAATTATTAATATTCAGTTGCTAATCAATTAAAATATTGTGTAAAAGTGTAAATGTAATACAATACACCCTGGAATAACACAGCTATTTTAATATCAAAACACAAAAATAATAAAACAAAGCTTTTCTACAAAAAAAGGTGTATTACTTTACAGATTACTTTATTAATTTATAAAAATAATACTTCTGAAATTATTCTTACGATTTTTGCTTAATGTTAATTTTAAATAACTTAATTCAATTATTATTTTAAATAACTTAATTCAATTAACATCAATCCACTTTGCGCAGGAAACCGTGCAGGTCGCAATAAATTGTTTACCGTGTTATTTGAGGGTTTTTGTGCTTATTTATTGTGATGCCATAAATACTAATTTTTTTTACGATTGAAATAATGTTTTAAAAAACTTAAATTACAATTATACAATAAAAATGATTTTTGGTGATACAAAATAAAAAAGTTATATAGATCGTGCGAGATTTTTAACAAACCTACCTTGAACCCATCATAAGTCCAACTGCCAAATTTTAGAACACATGTCTGTTCATCAAATGGGAAATACTCTACGTCTATCTCACAGGATGACTTGTATATTGCTGGCGGTTTCCATTCAACTAATCCTTCAGAGTAAATTGTAGCTTTTGTTGCAAGGGTCACTTCGAAGTTACCATCGGCACTACACAATATTATTATTTTTTCAATAGTTATTCGTAAAAATAATATGCTTTTTTTTTAATTTTTAATCATTTGAGATTTTTTTAATAATCAGTGTGACAATAAACTTTAATATTTAAAGGTGGATTGTATGTTTGGATTGTGTTCATCATTTTCGTATAGTTAGTTTGCTTTAATATTTGCAAAAACGTATGTTCTTAACTTAAATTATACCTTATCGTACCATCTCTATTACTAGAAATCAGAAATATATATTGTAATTGAGGAAAATATTTACAAATTTTATATAAACGAGGTCATCGACCTATATATATATATATATATATATATATATATAAATGTATGTAAGACTTGCATGAAACGTGTAAAACACTATAAATAACATATATATAAATAATATTTAGCAGCCAAAATTCAAGTTATTAATTTTAAAACTATTTTGGACTTTCTTAATGTGTACTCTCATAGTAAGCGCCATCTTTCAAATCCGTCGTAAAATAATTGTTTCTTATATTGCGCATGGACACATCATGAGTCATGGTGATTGCAACCAACCTAATCGCCGACGTGACCCCCGCCGACGGACCCCTGCCTGATCGTGGAATCAAAAGGAGTCGACTCCAACCTGGAGTACTGCTTTGATTTACTATCCGATAACGGTGCTGTAGCAGCGGTGCTGCGGAGCAATATCCTGAGCAGAGTCAGGAAATTTTCTTACGAAGCTGTTCAAGAAGAACCCGAACTCTACGATGTTCTACTCAAGGATTAAGCACATTATTGGCCATACTATTTTCCTGGACTTCGACGATGACATAGTGAAACGGTCGAGGTCTTTTAGGTCTACTATAAACAGAAAAATTAAGGCGACCTAATAGAAACATGGAATCTGAGACTATTTAATAACAGATGATAAATAAGGAAGACAACACTGAGAAGTATTCTACAGTTATCCGACCAATGAAAGTTAATAAGCTTGTGGTTTTCAGACACTAATATTATTTAAAGTTGTCAATAGTTCTTAAATTACGTGAAATACTGTCTTTTACGAAAAACTGTGAAATATATATCCACCTTTCACGTTTAGTCTCTCTATCTTTAAAACAATGGCATATAAATGGTTTTATCTTCGAGATGTTTAAATAATACCAGTGAAACCATTGAAGCCTAGAATAGCCTACCGCATAACACTCAATGATACTACTGTAATAGCAGCTGATAAAAGCTGACAAATAAAAATCTTGCGGAGGTGGAGTGGAACGGAAAGTGGTAGGCATACGTCGGTCATCTTAAAATATATTATTTTCATATAGTATATTAAAATAATGTACCTTTTAAATTGGACAACTACAAGACTATTAGAAAATATTGGTTTTGAGAGGGGTCGTGGCCAATCAATTTCTCACCACTCACTCTTGGGTGGGGTAGCTGTTAAATCTTCTTTTATCAATCAATATAGACAATTACCGCTAATTTTCGTGATGAACTGTCTGCGTTATTAAAGTATGAAAGTTGTAAAGGAGAACAAATTGTGATCGGTGTATAAAGCTTTAAGTTTAGTGCAAGGTTTGATAAGCTATATATCGCAGAAGTCTTTAGCAAAATGTAAAAAATATATAATGCTTATTTTATTTTTGTCTTCTAATATTAAGCGAATTATAAAAAAAATCAATATTTTTGTAAGTGACATATATTTAGATTATAATGTATTGAACATTTTTAAAATATAACTATTATCTCTAAAAAAAAATGGCTTTAGAAAAAAATACGTTTTCTTTGTTTCTTAGATTTTCTTAGTTTCGGAGAATGCCGTACATTTAATTAAAAATTAAATTACCTTCTTTAACCTGCTTACTTTTAATAAATAAAACCCAAAAGATTCACATTCTTACATCTACGAAACCAAAATACATTGAAATCTTTTGATCGTTTTATTTTTATCTGACGTAAGTTTGACGATTGGCTGCTCCGAATTGACAAGGTCTGCTGTAAAGACACCCCTTTTATCTTTTCTCTGCTAGCGGCCTCTGAAGACAGCTCAGTTGCAAGTACTAAGCCGTCCTACCGGGACAAACTTAAGGAAGCTTTCACTTTAGTGAAGGCAGAGCCATTCATCGAATCTTCGCCAGAACCTAGAGAGGAACAAGTTGCATGGGATATATGGGATATCGAAGAAAAATGGAGGCCTTTTAAGATGAGGACGCTGAATGGCAACCAAGTCTGAGTCAAAGGTATTAGTTGCTAGAATACCAGAAGAAAAAATTTTTGATTTGTCTGTAGTTTTTCTGGCGCTCTTGAAATACTTCAAACTTCAAATATATTCTTGTTCATAGTGATAAGATTGTCTAGCCAGATTGTCTAGTCTACGGTTGGAATCTATAACATCAAAGTGTAATTTCATAAAGCGTACTTTACAATTCGCCAAGGAAATCATTTATCTCGCACTGCTTTATAACTGAAATCATCAAATTTAGAAACTAAAATATTGGCCACGCCTCCATAAACGTTGAAAACCTATATACCTCTCATTTGTAGAGGTAGATTCGCTAAACTATTAACGATAAAGTATTGACGACAATTTACCTCAGGTACAAAATAGCTTATACTCTTATATGCACGATATATTAATATCAGGGCAGAATATCAATCAAATCAACCCATCCCAACCCCCTATTGTTCCAAGCCATTAACCGCTACCAGACCAATTTAGATTGCAACTGCGGAGATTCTGGAAGATTGACGGGCAATAATTAGTCTGAGGCTTTCTTAGCTAGGGGCTTGCACCCTAAATGATAGCACTAAGCGGATAATACATTATCTGCATACTGATACTAATAGTATTTATATTGTTGCAAATGTGACCCTATTGTATGCAATGTAACAATCTGGCAACCCTTATTTACCTTATCTTAAGTTTCGCATTGTTCCTTCATTCGTATGTACTCAAACATTAATTTCACAATAGCATGTACTACACCCCGTTTTAGACTGCCGAATGAGTCGCGTCGTTAGACAAATGAAAACTTTGATTCCTGCAGTATATCGTTATCTTGTTGTATACGCTGTGAAACTGTGCGATCGGATCTAGCAAATCCAACATTGATAATATAAAATAGTATTTTAATGAAGTAAATGTTATAAAATAACTTAATTATAAAATAAGAATTAATTCTTGTGTAATATACTGATGCAATACTAAATATTGGACACCCACTCAAATACAAATGATCTACCTGGCCGAATTTATTTGAAATAGTAGTCCTATTTTAAACATTTTTCTATCATAGTGTATGATGATTGTTATATTTCATGTGTTTGTTTTTTGTATCTAGGTAAATAAAACAGCTTGACTAGACAGTTGTTAAATAGTAGTTATCGATAAAAAGAAATAAACTTCATCTGCGTGTGTAAACGAGTACTTATATACCAGTCCCTGATATCGGCTTGTTCAAACAGACAGACGTCTACATTGAATCGGCTTTTGATGCTGATTAAAATATTTATAATATATCGGAAACAAAGTTTAGCCCAACTTTCAATATTCAATATTATAATGTGTTTATGGTATGCAATTCTTTTTATGCGAAATTATCTTTTCAACAATAGTCGTATGGCAGCTTTATGATGTAATGGTGAAATGCCGCCAATGTTGACATGTAGGAAAGCTAATGATAAATTCCAAGTCTTATCAACACATCTTTAGGCTAAGGATATTATGTTATCAAAAGATGCAAATAATGCTTGAAATACTCTGAAGATAAACGCTTAAGAAAAGAGGTAAAAGTTATTGTAGCTTAAACTTTCTAAGGACTCAAATCTCATTGGACAATCTAAATATTTTTGTTTACTGACAAGAACTGAACAGCTTCTTACGAATCGCGAACAGTTCATAATAATTTTTCAATAAGCTCATTTTTATTTATTTCTCAAAAAAAACTTATTATTTCTTCAGTTTTATGTTGTTCTCAGAAAATAAAACCTATTTAACGAGTTTTATTTTATGATCGAAATAATAGTTAACAGTTCTTGAAAAAATTATATATTAAATATATCATGGTAATAAAAATACAAAAAAAAGTTGTAAATATAACACCCGAAAATATACTACAAAATTCGATATACAAATTATTAAAGATCAAATTTAAAAAGTAAATTTTAGTATTTTTAATGAGTTGGTATTTTAGTAAAGTTGGTATTTGATTTAATTTATTTAAATTTTTTGTATATTGTATTATTATTCAGCATCCATAATTTAAAATAAATTTAAAGTTTTGGTGCCAATCGCGAAACCCATATCTCTTTAAAATTGCAAAGATAAAGTCACTACATTTAGTTAGTATCTTGTTGTCGTCATGCTTTAAAGATCGGCACCGGTCACATCCACCACACCACCCCCACAATAAGGTTCTTTGCCATCTGTGCTGAGCTGGTACAACACTGGTACCAGATTATTCGCAACAAGTTTTATAAATAAATATAATTAATTAAATACAAATTGATAGAATAACTTTTATATACCCGATGAAAATAATATTTATTTTGTGGTCCATAAAACAAAAATTTTATTGAGCTTTGTATAAAAATTTAAAGTATAAAAGTTGGGGTAGAAAAGAATTTGTCCTATCAGGATGGAAGTGGTAATTTCACATTTTTTTTATAAATTTGAGAAATAATAATTATTTTTTTATTTTCCAAAGGACCGGAAAACAAATACATTAATTATTCCTATATAGTGAAACTAAATTAACCCAATTTTCTCAATCTTCACTTATCACATTCTTAGGGCTTAAGATATAAAGAGTACAAATAGGTTCTTGTCACGTTTAAAAAAAGCTGTACTTTACTGTTAATGTAAAGAAACATTGTGTGTAATTCGAAACATATAACATATATATGTATAAATATATATATATATTTATATATATATTGGAGCTTCGTACAATGCAGATGTATAGTAAATTAACTTCTATAAATGCTATTCTTACGACGTTCCAACATCTGTGTCCTGTAATTAAGTAGCGTAACTCCTAGCTTTGTTGCCTTAGTGACTTTGTCAGCTAGATAGCTTAGGTACCAAAGACGAAAGCCAACTAGTTTATATGTAGTACATATCCAACAGCCATTCATTTATTATAACCGATGTTGAAACAGTAATTTGTTACTTACTTATTATAAAGCACAATATCCGGCCTCCAAATGTGATCAGAAGGAACGTAACATATGAACACCTCCATATTCTTTGGGTTCCCATCGTAATTTGTAGTCGTACCATAACTATAAGAACAGAGAAGAAAATATTTATGTTATGTTCAGTTGCTAATATTTAAAATAAAATAAAATTTAAAGCAGTGTATAAAACTGTGATTGTGAATGATCAGGACTTGGGTTGTTCATATTACTATTTATAATGAAGTTTTTTTATCAGCGAAAACCATATATCATTTCTCTCAGTGTGCCGACTCTTCGCTTTAAGTATAAGCACCGAGTAAGACTATTCAAAATTAAGTTAAGATATGTGAGCATTTATTAAAAAAGTGATTTTTATCCTTTCGAAAGAATTTATAAAACAGTTAAGCTTTCCCAATTGCTTTAGGGCATGTTCTCATAAAGGCTCCAAATAGTAACTTTATCTAACAATAAATTCACCTACATCGATGTAGCGGAAATGAGGAAGATATGAAAGTTCTTCGAACTTAACCTTGGTAAGATAACTACCTGACAGTCTGGATGACTTCAGCTCTCACTGTAAATATTTAAATTACCTTTTACCGCAGCAAGTGTCAAAAAGTTGTTTCCCAGTTTATTAAACTGTTAGTTGTGCCGTCATGTTATTTACATGAGAACGACTCATATGTATTGGTATACTGCACAAATTTCATCACGATCGCATTGGAAACACCCAGTTATAGTCCAAATATATTATCATATTGATCTCGTTACTCTCAGCAGGCACAAGCACTTTCTTTCATATTCCATGTCTGTGTTAAGATTGGGCTTCTACTCCATAAAGTGCAAATCGACAAAAGCAGAAGTCACGCATCCGAAACTAATCCCCTTCGTGGGTATCGGCCAGGAAACAAGACCCCAACTTTCTCATCCACAGGAAAGCTTGCTCTAAGAATGGTGCTAACAGCAGCGTTAGCAGTAGGTTGGTGGACTCGCCTCATAGAGAAGGAAACTTTCCTCAAATCCACTCGAATTGAGCTGAATTTAATTTCAGCAGAAACCATATTTGCCGACTTTAGCTTAAAGAACAATTCAGAATGGGAAAACAATGATACCAATTCCAAAAGAAGTAAAATACTCTGGAGAAATCCTAGATGAGACTTGGGTGAAAAAGGAAATTGTAACTATGGAACGGTTATTTGGGCTGAAACACAGTGGAAGAGGAAAATTTGACAAAATATTTATCAATGATTAACTCTTTGATACAGATGACAGTGCGATGAAAGATTGGAACAGACTAACTTCAACCCACAAAGTTAAAAAATATACTATTTGCAATTATTTTCTAGACGAAAATATACGCCGTCGAGATATGCACCTCTTTTAATCCTCAGCCTATGGACCATTGAAGTCTTCATGGTTAAATTTGTGGAAGTCAATTCTAGCATCACTTAACCGAAATCATCGGAGTACTTGCCGGTCATAACAATTAATGAGATGGCAGTAGAGCTTACCCGACTTAGCAACCAACAAAGGGAGCTCAGATATACAAGCCAGAAGGCTAATATTTCACTATATTCACTAAACTTAGGAAAGAAAGTTTTGATAACCCTCTAAAGAAAGTACGAAAGATTATGCCTCCCTTGCATAGAACCAGGCAAAATTAACGCAATTTCAACATGATAAAACTGAACAAGAGAGGCATAACCTACTGCGAAATACTTTGATACCATAAGTTATTCCAGCGGATAATAAATAACAAAGAATGGAGTGGGTGTAGCCGAGAAATACTTTCCAAGTTCGCCTTTAAAATTGCGGTAGATATATGCTAGTATTTCGTTCCTTCGAATTTTGTAACTGTAGCTGTTAAATTACGGAGATATGGGATTTTGGGAAATTTGGTGGGCGGGGGTTGCAGGCGTGGCCAAAAAAATGAATAGAGAAGGTAATCTTCCTTCCAAGTTTGGTAACTGTAGCTATTAAACTGCGGGAAACACAAGCTTCTGGTAATTTCGGAGGCGGAAGTGGGTGTGCCCAAGAAAGATTTTGGAATGCGATCTTATTAATGTAGCTTCTAAGTTTGGTAACTGTAGCTCTTAAATTTCGGGAGATATAGGTTTTAACCGTTTTTGTGGGGGGTAATGGGAGTGGTCCAAAATTTTTACGGATTTTTGACGTATGTTACTAGCAATATACCTCTCAGATTTGGTGACTCTAGCTTTCAAATTGTGTGAGATATATGGTCTTATCGACTTACACTAATATATGTATCGGTATAGGGAGGAGGAGTGGGCGTGGCCATCCAATTTTTTATCGATCTCTTAGGGACCAGTAACATACTTTTAAGACTTGGTGACTGTAGCTTACAAATTGTAGAAGATATGCACATTTCAGATTCGTAGGGCCCAAGTTCCTGGGGGTGGCGCATTTGGGCGTGGTCTAAAATACTGATCTTTGAAGGATGTTGCCAGCAAGTTACCTTCCAATTTTGGTCACTCTATCTGTAAAATTGTGGCAGATATGCGGATCTATCGATTTACACTTTCAGAAATATCGGCATTGGCGTTATTGGCATTATGAGCGTAGGTGTGGGCGTGGCCATAAATATTTGTAATCGGTACTTAAAGGCGTCTTCCATACCTAACATACCTACCTAATTTAACGGCTCTAACTCAAAAACTGCGGAAGATATAGCCATTTAAAATGTTTAGTAGCGAGTGGCGTGGGGGCGGCGGAGGTGGGCATGGTTGACGTATGCTGATCTTTGAAAGACACCGCCAATAAAGTACCAACCAAAATTGTAGACTGTAGCCTTAAAATTGTGGGAGATATGTGGCTTTATCGATTTGCGAATAATTTTTACACAAACCAGTATGTGTTCCAAACTTTAAGCCTCTATCTCTAAGGATGTCGAAAAAAGTTCGTACAGACCGAAAGACAGACAGGCGGACAGACAGTATGACGGACATTGCACAAAACCAAGGTATCAAAGTATAAAAAGAACCTTAGCTCGTTTACCAGTAAGAGTCACAATAAACCCAAGTGGTGGCGGTGCACAGACAAGAAGTAGCGTCTGCTGACTCATTTTACGTTGGAAACTTTCGTCTTTTATAGGCTAGGCGATTTTAAAATAACTACGTGTAGGGTATACGAAAGCTTATGTTCCAAACTTGAAGTCCCTGGCACTTATAGACTTCGAGATCCATGTGGGATTGGAGACGCTTTATTCAATTCTTCCATTCTATTCCATTATATTTTCAATGTTCAACGTTTTTAAAAATATAAACAAAATAGATTCTTAGCAAGAATTGTGTATACGTGAATTGTAGCTTGTTAAATATGTAAGAGACGCATTTTCGCATAGATGGACAGATGGACGGGTGGACGGGTGGGTTGACGGACAGGTGGGCGGACATAACTAGAGCGACACAACTGTTGATGCTTTTTAAGACCATAATGTGATATACCTCCCAACAATCAGAATTCTTGAAAATTCCCTCACTTAAATCAGTAGTGTTGAATCAAATCTGTCAGCTGAGTTTTCGCTGTAATAACATATTCAACACAAATTCGTTGCAACTGACTGAGGAATACTCCGATAACAGCATAATAAGAGCTGCTATCAGGTAGAGAAGAGACTTCCTGTGATTCTGACGGCCGTTGTGTTTGTTGATGGGGAGTGGTAATAGTACCTTTTAAACTTGGAAGATTTGTGGGACGGGGAAATTTGGAGCATGGACTATAAATGTCTAGTAATCTACAAAAAATTTTACTTGTAATCATTCATCTAAGATTGATAGCACTGGCTTACGAATTATGAGATTTTACGCTTTACGGAGCAGTTGTGGCTGGAATACTTATTTTTGAAGTTTCCGAAGATTATTAACAGTAATCCACATTTCAAATTAGCAATTCTATCTCTCAAATTATGGAATTTATAATCTTTCGCCCTTCGTGGTTACTGGCGATCAATCGAACGAACTTTTCACAAAAGACAAATGCATCCCGATAAAAAGATTATTGGATAGGGCAATAACGCTACTCCCATTAACATCTAAGTTTAGTTATGCTTAGTATTAAGTTTTTTGTGTATATTTATAAAAATAATTGTATTAATGTTCTTAAATATGATACTATAAATAATTATAGTAAATGAACTTTTTGTAGTAATTTCAGTAACATTTTTACCATGTTAATGGTGTTATATGCACTAATGAAAAAATAACAAAGAATAAAAAGATTTTATTATCATGTTGTTACCTGTTCAACCCATAAATTAGTAGTCATAATCTGGTTTTTAAGATTCTGGAATTTAAAAGAAAATGCTATGTTAGAAGGCAAAGTAAATAATATGTAAAGAAAATTAATGTATTAGATTAAGGAAATGGGTTAGTAGATCCTGTAAGCGAATGCAGATAAATTTTATTTGATCAATTAAAAATTAAGATCGCTGCAGTCGAAATAATGTTAGTGTGCAATTAATATCTTAACAGCTAAGAACATATGTGGGACTAAGGTCTAGTACTTGCAATATAAGAACTAGTCAGACTTTAGTATTATTTAAGTTACTGGAAAATATGATTTAGGTGTTATTACTTGATACGAAATCGATATACAATATTTATGTGTCTAATATGGCGTGCATTTCTATGACTACCCCAATCCCACAACTCGGTCATCCTATTTTGTATTCGCCATCGTCTTATGCATGATCGTATGAGAGACCACTACCCCAAACGCGTACAATTGAATCGTTCTTTCCGTTTATTTTCATTCCGCTTATGAGCTTCCTTCCGGCTTAACAATGCCTTTTCTGCGCTTTGCTTCCAGCTTAGTCCTATATCTGATAATCAATTGCATGTTTCTTCCTTCCAGCCCACTAACCTTAAAAGTAAATAAAGTCGATTAGCCTATGATTTACACTTGTAGTCTTTGCGTTTTGGTGAAAGCTATTCTTTTCCGTCAATGACAGCCACGTCCACATGACAAGTGAAATTTGCTCGCCCAAGTCTGCAGAATTTTTGATTAAGAGCGCTTGCAGTCAAGCTACACTGATTGCCTCCGTTTAGGTCCATATTAAGTCCATATCGCCTTGGAGCTTACTAATCTGTTTCTGCAGGCATCCCACCTCAGTGTTTATCTCTCTTGCAGCAGCACACAATTACTCTCCGACTCTTCACTAATTTGTGCTCATTTGTTGCCATTAATATCAATCAATGCCACTAAATTTTTGCTCTGATTTCTGAAATCTTTTCACAATTGCGGCCTGCGATTGATCAATGTCTCATTTCACACAGTATCCTGATATGTGACCAGAATTGTTGCACTTACAACATTTCTTTCCACCTTTTCTATT
>JAWNMU010000698.1:0-68141 GCA_035043665.1 Drosophila quasianomalipes
CGTATTGCTTTACGTGTTCTTTACAGTGTTCTGTCGACGGACTGGACTGGTGAGTATACTAGGTCTATTCTTTTCCATGGATATTTCTTGCTTAAATGGTTTCTCATAAAAGCTACCTAAATCACATTTGGCTCTTGGTAGACCTCTGCCCAGCTCAATTGAAGCAGATGTTTTTCCTCGTTTATGTGGAACAATTAAGGTACAGCAAATATTTAAATATGAAGATTATTATTTATTCATTTCAATACATGTGCAACCTTCTAGCTCGCTTTTATTTAAGGTTACCAAAAAGGTTTCATTTGCTTGAACTGAAGGCAGACTAAAAATAGCCTCTCTCAATGGTAAAATGCACGAAACCATTTAACAAAGCATATTTGCCTGTCCCTATGCAGTATTTAAAATTCTGGGTTTACTTAAGAGTGCTCCAAACAAGTTCAGTTCTTTCAAAGAGCAACAAGTCTGTACAAATGTAGGCAACATAATCATGATTTGTTCTATATCTGATGCATACGTTGGCTTTTTTCAAAAGCTCAACATTTTGAGGTCGAACACACTGAAGCAGAGCCGACACAAGAGTAACAAAAAAAAGCCATGTGGTTAGCCATGTCATGAGAATTTATTTTCATACCAGACACTGACACGAAAGAGACGATGCTAATAAAAATGGAGACCAGGCTGTGTTGCGTGTGGCGTACTTAATGAATGTAAGCACAAATGTGTCACAGACTATCAAGAAAGACGACACGCACCTGTGGCAGCCTCTGTTAACTGTGTCTCGATATAACGAATATTAAAGATTGTATTGTCTATGTAAGTTGAGGAGCTCCACAATTTTGCACAATGTCCAGAAGCATAAAAATAAAATAAAAAAACAGAATTTTGCGCTAAGAACTGCACGTGGCTGGCAGCCAGATGGAACGAATGAGAGACGCATGGAAGCTGCTTCACCAGAAATGGGAAAAGTGTTGAGACATAATGCGTATACGCAATATATGTTTCGCATATCGTATGTCAGGCTTTACTTGTTCCACAACCACATCAGCTCCAATTGCACTACACCTGACCCACCCAGTTGCCAGGAGTGTCCAGGGTCCTGTCAGGCTTTCTGGTAATATGGAGCTCAGGGCACACAATATGGAGAGCTTGTTTCATCGCACATAATAAGACGAAGCTGCGGCTTTGCAACAATTTATGCAGGGGTGGGTTGACAGTATATCGATTATAGACATGACTTAATCAAAAAATATGCTGTAAATACGATTAATATTTAATGAAAGGCAAAATTAGTTTGATCAATAAATGCATCATGAAAATATATGAAGATGTCAATATAAATTAACAGAATCAATTGAATATGCAGAGTAATTATTTTGAGACTAACCCAAGACTTTACTTACAAATATCAACAGAAAAGGAAATATAACAACAAATATGACTCACCGAATTTAAAAGGAAGCGTTTTCATTCCATAGCTCTGAGCGCTTCCTGCTGCTAAAAACCATATTCTGCGAAAGGCAAACAATACTCTGCCCCAACATGACGTATACGCAATATAAACTAAATAATTACAAACACTCACACCCAAAGGCAAGCAGCACGCTAATGAAAATTACTTTCCTTCTCCTCTTTCCTTTCAGGCAGGTTTTGTCCGCTCGCATGCGGTTTGTATTTATTTTAGCACTTTGTTGCCTTTGCTCAACTAGTTTGATTGCATACAACTAATTGTTTTGCTTATAAATTAGCACATTTGTATGCAGTAGCACGTTCTCTACGACAATGCTGACGTAATTTATTATAGACCCTGACATGCATCCTTACAATAGACTTATTGGCATCGACCAAAAGGAATATGTGTTCGAATTAAGTATGTGAAGGTTGCTCGAAGGCAACTGAAAATGTACACGAACCAATTTCCTTGCTGACAACGTATCTGAAATTTATTCAGGACTGTCAGACATGCTTCAGTCATTTATTAAGTAATGCAGCTCAAATAATGTGTCAGGGTTTCGTTAGGTACTTTGTATTGTGTGGTTAGAGTTACTCGAGCTGTCTGAATCCACGGTCGATCACTCAATCATATACAGTCAGTTGATAAAATAACTGAACAAAACAAATTTCTGTCTTTATACCCTTTATTAAAGTAGCAAAATCATTGGCAGTAAATGGTAATAGCTTAAATAGTTCGCCTATTCGGTACCATCTTTTTAAATATTATTTATTAATATTAATTGACTAATATTCAATTTTAATTTATTTATTCTATTTATTCTCACTACTTCTATATTTGTGTTCAATAAAATATATAAAAAAATGTTCTGACATAAATATTTACTTTGACTATTTAACATTTTTTTAAATATATTTATTTTGAAGCACAATAGTATGATTTCATAAAATGTTTTTTGGAAAATTTTAAATGTCTCCAGGTGATTGAATTTTGAATTGTTCGAAACTGTTGAATTGTCAAAGTTATGATATTATTAATAGATAAATAAATGTGGTTCAAATTAGACTAATAATAGATTGTTGATGTTGTTGAAATGTTTGTATTTGTTACCCTTTGTTCCTTTAACTAGTATAAGCGACATTGTAAGCGCAGTAAATTATAAGTGTATACTTTTAGAGTAAGGGAACAAAGGTTCAAAATAAAATAAAATAAATTTAAAAAAAAATAATGATAAAAATATATCTTCCGATAAATTGAGCAAGTCAATATAAATTGATCGACATTCAATTTCTGTAGATATGTCAAACCACCACTAAATTTATCAAAAACCAATCAACATCAAAACTTAATTAAATTAGACAGGAGTTAATTAATTATATCCATTTATATACCGAAGTATAATTCTGACCTACAAATCAAACTACTACTAAAGCTCCGGGTATTAGTTGCAACTTGTGCATTGACGTCATTTTACACTTTCATTAAGTTAACATTTAATTAAAATGCGATAATCAACTAATTAAGGGGCCAAATATACATTGTGTATACGTATTTCATATGATTGAAAATGAAATACAAATATTATCAAATTTAATTTGCCTTAGTAAACATTACTGTGCATCTACTTAATTGTGAAATTATTTTCACATTTTCCATTAATTTTTGTTAATTACATAACGAAGTAAATAAATCAAGACAATATGATTTCAATTATAAATTCCAAAAAGAGATTTACTGCACGAATCGTAATTGTAATTTGCATTTTTAAATGAATGTTTATTTATATATGTTTCATTTCTTTAAGTTATTCGTGCATATTTTCAAGACAAAATTTCTCAACTATTGGAATCTATTTATTGTTTTTCACTATTTTCAACTAATTGGTGAATTTGCTGTTCATTAAAATTATCGCAATGAAAACAGCAGCATACATTTTCCACTCTTAATGGGTTCGATTTCCTGAAAAACATATTCCTCAGCGAATGGAAAACGGGGAAAATGCAATAATAAATTACATTTTCTAATAGCCATGCCGGATGTGTGCAGAACTGCAATTTGTTTTAAGTAGTACCAAAGAATAACAGCTGTGCAACGCAATGGCATATAAAAAAGTTAAGAAAATTACTGCAAGTCGTTTGAACGAAGTTAAAATACTTATATGACTATACTTATATACATGCGGAGTTAAGTTGCTCGTTTGTATTATTATATGAATTTGTAGAAAGTTCTTTAACATCTTTCCGAAATTGATTATGAACTTTTTAGATTACATTAAAAAAATAAGAGAGAACGTTGCAGTTGGGCGTAACCGACCGCCAAATGGTTTGATACCGTAAGTTAGTCCACCAGATAACAAGTAGCAAAGAACAGCCAAGAAATACTGTCCAAGTTTGCCTTTCAAATTGCGATAGATATAAGCAAGTAACGTTCCTTCGAAGTTTGGAAACTGTTGCTCTTAAATAACGGAAAATATGAGATCTTGATAATGTTGGGGAGGAGTGGGCGTGGCCGAAAAACTTATAAGAGAAGCTTCCTAGTAATCTTCATCCAACGTCCAAGTAACTTTAGCTCTTAAATTACTGGAGATATAGGCTTTGAAAAATTTGGGGGCGGGAGTGGGCGTGGCCAAAAAATGTTTGTAGTACGATCTTAGTAATCTACATTCCAAGTTTGGTAACTGTAGCTTTTAAATTGCGGAATATATTGACTTTTATCGTTTTTATGGGCGTGAGTGGGCGTGGTCCAAACTTTTTTTCACGGATTTTGAAAGGGTGCTACTAGCAATATACCTTTAAAATTTGATGACTAGTTTTCAAATTGCGTGCGATATATGGTATTATCGATTTACACTAACAAGTGTATGGGGTTAGGAGGCGGAGTGGGCGTGGCCATCCAATATACTATCGATTTCTTAGGGAAGTTGCCAGTAACTGACTAATTTGGTGACTCTATCTTATAAATTGGGTAAGATATGCGCATTTCAGATTTATAGGATCGAAGTTCCTTGGCGGGTGTGGGCGTGGTATAAAAATGTATATGCCAATTTGTGGAGGAGGCTACCAGCAAGTCACCTTCCAAATTTAGTCACTTTATCTTCAAAACTGTGGGAGATATGCGGATTTATCGATTTACACTTTCCGAAATATCGGCTTTGGCGATTATGAGTGCAGGTGTGGGCGTGGCCATACAAATTTCATATTGGCTTTCAAAGGCGGCTACCAGTAATATAAATACCAAATTTGACGGCTCTATCTCAAAAACTGCGGAAGATATAGCCATTTAAAATTTTAGGGGCGATGGGCCTGGGGCCGGCGGAAATGGGCGTGGCATACGCCGATCTTTGAAGGACATCGCCAACAGCCTATCAATTAAATTGGTGACTGTCTCCTGAATATTGTGGGAGATATGTGGCTTTATCGATTTGCAAATATCGATCTTATCGATTTCCTAGCCACCTGATGGACGTAGCACTCCAATTTGTATACTTTGTGTGATGCGCGTACTAACCAGTATATTTTCCAAGTTTCAAGTACCTACATATATCTAAGGGTATCGAAAAAAGTTGTGTTCATACAGAGGGACAGGCGGACAGACAGCAAACACGGGCATTGCACAAAACCAAAATACTATGACACCTTCGGTATCAAAGTATAATTAGCGTTTACAGTGAAGCACTATAAAATAAAAAAAAGTGCATATAGTCTTGAATGGCATACCCTAGGTAATTATAGCTTATGGCTCCCTTTCGACAATTTGTCGACGGGAACTTGACCGGAAATGCATACATTGTTAAGGTGGCAATTTCTACTTACATTTTCCTTGCTATAAGAAATTTAAGAATACAATCAACCTTCACAACACCTCATGCACGGAGGTGTCAAGCCAATAAAATTGGATTAAAGGCTGTAATTAAATACTCGTGCATAAGGATATTGCTAAATGTCTATCATAGCAAAACTTCATAAGCAATTAAAACAATTAACTTAACCAACTATAATGAAAGCATTATATTAAATTGCTTGTTATTCTCACACCAAGTAAATGCCACAAAAATAAAGTTTATATTATGTGTTGAAAATACTTTAATATATATATGAAGACCAAATATTAACACCATCAAATTTACATCAAAGTTTCTAAAAAGTATGTGAATATGCTTAAAATAAACATTTGAATTCATTAAATTCAGTGTTCACTTGGCTCTTGAGAAAAGCCACAAATTGCCAAAAATAGTTTGTGGTAGTTGTAACCCACCCGCAAATTTTCAACCATATTTCGTTTGTTTTCGTTATTTGTTTCTCGATGATTTTTTTGTTTGTATTTTTTGATAGTTTAGCACGCAACAGACAAAACCATGTCATTAAAGTAAAATAAGCGAATATAACCAAACACACTCGCCTGTCTGCCTTTTACGGACAGTCTGCCTCGCCCTCCATTTTGGGCCACAGAACGCCCCAAAAATATTTACAAAATGGCTCAGCGACTATGTGTCTGTCAGACAGTGCCTGCAATCATCCAAACTGCCAGCGCCACTCACAATTCTCATTGTCATTGTCCTGTTGGGGTTATATTGTGGTTGGTTTTTCTGTCGCTGAATGGAGCTTGGAATCGAGGGCATGTGCTCACAATGGGCATGCTACATGACATGATAAAACACATATATTTATATATATTTAGTAGTTGTGCAGTCAAAGTTCCCATTAGTCGCTTTGCAGAACGAAAATACAAATTTGGTTGTTTGGTAAGCAAATATCTGGCCACAAGTTCAAACCCAACAAACACAAAACTGTGAATTCTTCATTATTATGCACATGGTAATATAGCTATGGCAATCGCAATTCGTTTGTATTTTCTTCTTTGCGTTGCACCCCTCGTATTTTGAGAGCATTTTCATTTTCATGTCAGAGTATGAATTCTCATTTAAATAGTGTATTTATAGAAAAGCTTAATATGTATTTTACTTCCCTTATGCAAAATTTGAATGGAGTATTACATTCAACTAGAAACTATTTTTTCGAAAATAAAACAAAAGAAAAATTATTAGGGCATATTTAATTTTACGAATCACTCGTATTTTTTGAATCGAATAAAAGTAAATCTAATTATTTAACGTAAATTACTATCAGTCCGTACAGAAAAATACGAAAAGTAATAATAATATATTAAAAAAAGACAAATAAATAATAAAAATAATAATACGAAAATGTTTGAAGATTGTACGATTAGATGCACAGATTAGGAAAGTCGCGGAAACGCATTTAAAATTTCGTTATTAATTTCAGATAATGGTCATAAATGAAAAAAGCTCGATAAGGTTCTTGCCAGGAATAGTTAGCAGTATAACGCTCAAGAGAAACAGGCAAGAAGTAACGGGTAGGTTTGGACTTAACAGAAAAATTAAATTGACTCATATGCGCATCAGAATCGATTTCATCATTTAGTAATTTAACAACAAATATAACACTTAGCATATCACAACGATTAGTCAAAGAGGGAAGGTCTATAAGGCTGAGTATATCAGTATTTGGAGTAAATACACCCCACACATAGCGACAAAGATTTCAATCTGCTTTGGTTAATCGGATATTGTGGAGACCACACACAACAATTTATGAGCAATAAGTAAGAAATTCTTTTGCACAGATTGAACATATATGAGCAAGAATTTAGCAGCAAATAGGTTTTTTGAAATGGAAAAAAAATCTTCTAATTAATCAACCTTTATTCATTTCGAAATGGAAACGTTGGGACGAGTATAAATAGATTTGCTTAGCGGCTTAAATATTCCCCATACATTTAGCAGAAAAACTATTCCAATCTAATCGTATATAAAGTCAGGCCATGGTTGAATTGAACCCCATACATGTTGACTCATGTTGTTTCGCCCTTTAATAATAGTGTTCTTCCAAATGGATTGCTAAAATTGGCTTGTTTGCAAAAGCATTGCAACAACTTTTCACCCACTTACACATGCAACAGCGTAGCACACACAAGTAAGTGGATGCCCCCCACAGCGACTGTTGCAAAGGTGACACTAAATTAGAAACAAATGTGTGGACACCTGATGTAGCAAGAGTGACAAAAGAGACAGACAGGCAGAGAGAGAGAGAGAGAGAGAGGGTGTAGGAGATGAGGGAGAGTGTTGATTATACGGTTGCCAGTAAGTGTCCGTGTCGAAGGATAAAAGCATAAGGAAGTCATCAAATTGGTGGAATTTCCGTTTCCTGCTTTTACTATAATGTCATGTTGCTTGTCGTTTTGTTCGTTTGTCATTGTTAATGGGGAGAAAAAGCTTTATTATATTTTTTAGAAAGGGGAGAAGAGCTAGTAACGTGAAGAGTGAATCAATTTTATTACATGCCGTTTGTTAAAGAGCAACTAAACTGTCCGGCTGAATGTCAGGCATAAAGTTCTCTTTAATTACACCAAACAGACCATTAAAAGGCTCGTTCACACGTAATATATGTTATTGTATTTGAGTTGGAGCTGACTTGAATTTGTGGAGGATTAGCTCGTATAGAATTGGTATCGCACTCAATTTTTATATCATTTTACTGACTTGTTGATCGTGACGAAGTGATTAAATGCGGGTTCTTAATAGCTTTTAGTGTAGTTTGTTTGCCATAAAGCATATCTTAATCTCGCCTGCCTTCACTTTAGCGTATATTACAATTCTGTAGGACGCACACACCTTGAACGCGTAAACAAATGTGCCATTCTAAGTATAGCATAGCTACGTATGTATATAAGCAAATGTCAACATATTTGTGCGGTCAAGTCGCCAAGTATCCAAGGACCTTGCCTTGTCTCGCTGACACATTTGTTTTCTAAGTTAATTGCCGACGGCTATTTCTCTTACGTCACTTGCTGAATAACCTTGCACTTGTCATCGGACACGTTGCAGCTTAAAAAATGTTTAAATAATTACCACTTGAGCTGCTGTCGCGGAAAATATCGCAACTAAGCCAGCCCCGCACATGGCCAAAGACGTGCAAAATTAATTAATGCTTGGGGGACCTAAGGAATGTGGCCATGCTATCGATCTGCAGAGCAACAAAAGCCCAGTCATGTCTGTGCTCCCAGGCAGTCACTTAAGCTAACGGCATCGTTGCTTTCAGCGCCATCATAACGCTGTAGTGCCGTTTAAGTGCAGGCAATTAAATAAATGTCAAGATTTGAATCCAAATTCGACTGACTTCAAAGTTGTGGTAACCTGTTGTGGTCTATAAGGATATTTAATATTCGGCTTGTACAAGATAACCGTTGTTTTTCGATTTATTTCACAGCTAGTCAACAATCAAGTTTTTTTATATGGCCCTAAAACATTGCATTCCTTGTTTGTGCCAAACAAAGCTTTCCAACTTCGAATTGCAAACGGTTCCCAAATGACAGGACATTACCGGCAGGCCAGAAATTAATGAGTGGTAATCATGAGAAATGTGTGGTTTTCCAAATAAGTAAAAACAACAAACGGCAAAAGCCCACACACCCACACACACACACACACACATATCCAAGCCACATAGGTCTCTGAGCCATTTTGACGCACGTATGTATTTGCCAATTGCTGCGGTCTCAGACGCATTCGTTTAACTTAGGCCTCTAATTGAAAGCACGTTAAGCCAACAGCTACTTTCGAGCTAGTTGTTATTGTTGGTTTTGACGGTTGTTGTAATTGATAAACGAGGCAAACATTTGTTTTGATTAGCGCTACTGTCGCTTCCACCTGCCACGAGCATGACAGACTGTATTCAAGGCGAATGTACTACTGGGCGTGGCTCTAGGCCAGAAGCAAGCTCAACGAAATTGAATAAAGTACGCCGAACGTGGCGCGTCTGCAGTAAGTGAAATTCGCATTAAATATTAATCATACGCCACATTGTCGGAAAGCGCAATTACATAACGGCTATAGGCCCAAGACGCCCCTTCAACGACTAAGTCAAACTTTTTTGTCGTACTCCTTAGTTAGCATGTCTTGCTGGTGCTAAGGTAAACGCCAGAAGAGAACCCACAAGTTGTTCAACTTTTTTCGCTGCCAGCTGCGCCTAATCACACGCCCCAATAACCAAATTACAAATGTCCTTTAAAATGGTCGGCCCCGCATTTTCCAGGCCACATTTCAAGTAATTTTTTGTCTTTTCGAATTTTATGGAAAATAATAAAATTACTTGACTCTTTGCTCTTTCGACCTGCCCAATAAAAGTAAGTTAATTATTTATTATAACTGTATTCTTAATGCATACAAAACTCAAATGATTTTCAAGTACATACAACATTTGTTATTCAAATATTCTTCGAATTTTGTTTTACCTAATGGCTTAACGCTCTGATAACCAGAAGGTATACATCATGCTGTCAATTTATGTTTGCTCATATCAATTTGGCAACAATACTCGTGCTTTATTTTGAAGAAATTCTCCCACAGTCAAATTCCGCGTTCCAATCCCATCTGCATGCACGTGTATCGACAAAACCCGACCCTTTCTGCTCGGGTTCAGCTTAACAGGGCGCATTTGCCAGGCTCGCGATAAGGCTAATACTCGCACTCCTCCCACAAGTCAAAAAAAGGGCAACAAAAAACAAAAGTGGAAGTAAATATGTAAATTAAATCCAGACAGAAACGAGCAACAAGCAGACACTAAGGTGGCTGCGATGCGAACAAGTGGCTGAACAGGTGTTAAAGAAAAGTGCACAGCACTTTATAAATTATTTACATTAAATCATTTGTGCGAGCCAAATGCATTGACAACGCTTTAAAGCGTGGTGATAACGACTCCATTTTACCCAATTTCCCTCCCAGTCTCTACAGAGACCCCCATGGGCTTTTGCTCAACTCTCGTATGTGGGGGTACTGAGTAGAGCACCAGCTGCAGCATCTGCTCAGTTAATCGAGGTGAGAAAAACAAATTGAGATAGGCTTATGTAAAAACATCAATATTAAATAATAAATGTTATGAATCACATTTTATTGCACCCAGATTTATTATGTCGCTTATCTATTTTTCTTAGTACAGATTAAAAAATTAAATTAAATTGTATATAATTTAATTTTTCATTTTAATTTTAAATTTAACTTTTTATGTTTTTAAACATTTTTATAAATTGTGGTTATATTTCGTATTTCATATTAAATAATTAAAGTTAGTTTGCTATATTCAACAGTATATATAATAAATTTACCATTTTGTTATTATTATTCATATAGTGAAATCTAAAATTGTCTTATTCTTGGGAGTTATTTGACAGATTACAATGACGAAATGCATTGTCTAAAGTTCTTGTAAAGAATACGACTAACGAATACTGATACAAAGTATACAATGCCAAAACTGAAATGGCATCAATCTACAGTTTGCTACTTAGATCGTTTCACATAATAATAATTGTGGAGTTTTAAATAAGAAAGGCAAAATGAAGCGCAAAGAAGTTATCTATTTATTATTAAAATTATTGTATTATATTTATGTGAGATCGGAGTAACCACAGACATTTCAGAAATTTCAACACACAAACTCGTTGCACAGCCCTTAACTGAAAACATCTTAATCATATTTTGCAAATACATATATATTATTGCATGGAATTGAGAATTGCACTAAACTAGTCACATATTATACAAATGATAAAAAATAGCCGTGCACATTTTCATGTAACAATATTAGATAAATATCATGATGCCATACTCCATAATATGCAATAATATGATTTAGATAAAGCTCAAATAAGTGCATACACATTTCAATTTAATAGTCAAAGTATTTTCCTATATTTTTGTGACAATATCAGTCAAATAGCATTATTTGTTAGCGAATATTTACTCAATAATTTGCAATCATTTGATAATTGTTCAAATTCGTCAATTGTTTTGGGCCGTTCTCTCATAAGAAATTTGCTCCGGAAGACTCGTTCAATAATTTATGACGAATTCATTTTGGCATAAGCAAATCAATCAATGAATGGCGAAAGGCTATCAGCTGCGGCACGACAAATACAATGGCGACAACACGCCCGCATTTTCGGCAAATGAAACACCCAAATCGAAACAGGAAAGGGAACAAACATGGCTGGGGACAGAGTAAGGTTTGGCAAATGGCGTGTCAGGCGCCATCTGGCAATCCTAGTCGATTTTTTGTTCGTGCATTTATCATATCAATCCAAACAACATCCCTCTTGTTGCTTGTCTGATTACTGAACGCCCCGAAATTTCACGCCAAATTTTCCGTTTCCCGCAAGCTTATCGGGCAATTAATGAATCTGTTTGCTCTATTTTCCTTTAGATTTACGCCTAATAAATCAGCTTCGTTCTTTCGAATTCGCCATTTTGATTAAAATTAGATTAAATTCTGGTTGAGTTTTTGCTTTTTGCATGCATTTGATTGCCCTAGTTAATGGCTTTGTAATGGTTTCGTGATTAGCACTGAAGTACCAGTAAAATAAGTTGTCTTTACCATTACTGATCGAAACGTAGATTCAGCGCGCTTGATATAGGTCAAAGGTTGCCACATTTTGAGGGAACCACTCTGCCCGCGAAGCCGACAAGTGCAATTAATGTTTTTGCTATTTGTCATTGAGGATTACTAAGGTTAGTCAACAAAGTTGTATTGATTTGACATTTCTGTTGATTCCTGCGGGGCTTATACTGACTTCACGGGTGTTCAAACATTGGCATACGAGCGTTCAGATAGTAAAGCTATTTCAAAGTTAATGAAATACCGATATTTTTTTATTAACTTATTAGTTATTATTATTAGTTAGCTTGTGGTATTGAAGTTCGAAAATGATGCCCAACTTATGCAGAGCTTTTAATACGAACTTTAAATATTTAACCATTTTGGCTTCTATGTGCTTTGTGGCTTCTTGGTCAGGAAAGTTATGCAAAACTTGTTTTGGTGTTGGCATAATCCAGCACTAGTGCAACGAAGTCTAATAAAGAGTATCGCCTTAACCTCTTATGGATGAGCACATTGGACCAAGTGGGCTCCAGAACCAACTAAAGTCCGGCTCATTCCTGCTATTAAAGCGCTCGCGCTGCCGCTGTCATTTTGCCACAATGAAAGTCATAAAAGAAACGCCTCCCACGTAGAACCTTAAATTACTCGCCCCTGATCATAATGAAAAAAATAAAAACATTACATAAGGAGGGAAGGCAGAGAGAGAGAGAGGGAGAGGGAGGGAGACAGATAGGCAACAAGGAAGTCAAACTTGTTATGGAGGGAGTGGGAATACTTTGAAAAGCACAGCCAACGCAATACTACGAAACACATAAAACTTGAGCAATCGCGCATAAATCTTCGGCAGACAAAATGGCCAACTGTTGTTGTCTGAGCCATGGCAAACTTTGCATTGGATTTCGCAAACAATAAAAGTCAATGGCGGGGAACGTGGACGAGGTCGTCATGGAAACTATTGAGAGAGCGGGCGGCGGTTAAGGGAAGCGCCGTGTGTCAGGTGATGGCCAGGTATGCGGTATCCGATACGCTATACTCGCTGCTGCACTGGTAGAAAAATGTGGAGATGTCTATGGCTTGATTTCGTTTATTATTGTAAAGTTTTGTCGTAAAAAGTTGCTGCGATTTTATGGAGCAGTAAAAGGATTGAAAGTACTCGACTAGATAGCATTTTGTATCTAGCTGTGTGCTGGCATAAAATTATATAATATAAATTAGCTAGCAGCCTGATTTCAAAGTAGACATCCTTAAGGTTGTTAATTAAGTTTAAATGAAATAACCACAGCGTACATTTCCATTAAACCCGTTTTTGTAAAACTTGCTATTTTATTTATTGAGAGCGGAGACAAGAATGCAACGCGTATAACATTTTGCGGCTTAGTGTCGGGAGTGAGCGGGTTCCACATTTTATTACAATTGCATGACTCATGTAGTATCCATATACTGTGGTAAGCACTTTTTAGTTACCGGGCATAGGAACAAGCAAGAGTGATACATGTGACACGACAATTGAATGGGGCTGGACCTTTGCGCAAAGTAATTTGCTAAGCGATCGGAATGGCAGATGCTTAATTTTATTTTACAGCACGCAAATCTACAACAAAAAATCGTTTATATTGAGCAAACTCTACAAACAGCTGATTAACAATTGCCACTTCTTTGCACTGTGTATAACGGCACTCGCAGCGTCTTTCGCTCTCGGTTTGCCGCTCATTCGCTCGTGAGGACCTGGAATTGCCGCACGGACTATGGGGATGGTCGCCTCTGGCCTAGCTCGTTGTTTGGCTGGTTCTCGCTGCCTCTTCACGCCTCGTACACATGTTATATTCTCTTAAGAACGTGCACAAGAATTGAAGCCAAGTATAATGTGAAAATGATACGGAGGAAGTGGGAAACGTCGTGTGCAAAGGTCAATAAGAGCGAAAACAAAAAAAAATCTCAATGATTAATTCGTAGGTAATATTATTGTACTTAGTTGATTTTGTAAGTATAACGGCAGAAGGAGGAGTC
Organism: Drosophila quasianomalipes; assembly: GCA_035043665.1. Classification (NCBI taxonomy): domain Eukaryota; kingdom Metazoa; phylum Arthropoda; class Insecta; order Diptera; family Drosophilidae; genus Drosophila; species Drosophila quasianomalipes. The sequence continues at coordinate 13,906 of JAWNMU010000698.1, forward strand.
TTCGAGTCCATAAGGTTTATATACTATTTAAATGAATCGGATCAAAGTGGCAAAACGCAGTCCGAAAACTCGAAACAAATTAAAACAATGGAGGAATATTTCAGCCAATTCCGACATTACAAATCTAATACATTCAATGAAACTCGGTGAGTCCGGTTGTAGGTGCTGCCAAAAGCAGCCACACGAGTAATAAAATAATTTGAATATTTTATCCTTTACTTGAATAAGACTTAAAACTAGGTGTCAAAACACTCTTAATAGTTTAAAGAATGGAAACATATTAATTTTTTCCAAAGATGCAAAAAAAAAGCGACTATGTGAGGATTCGACGCAGCAAGTTTTCAGGGACAATTACAGAATTTGCTAAACGCATTGTGGGTCGAACGCTTAGAAAAGTGACTCAGGCAAACGTGGAATCAAGCGACTTTGCGTAATGCCCGATGCATGACCCCAAAGCAGTGCCACCTCAGAAAGAAGTTTTCGCAAACAACGACCCTAAATATGCCAATTCAGAGGCCAGACGCGACCATAATTTTGAAAACTATCCAGTTTTAACAAAATTTAAAAAATCTGTAAATGGAAAATGGAAAATAAACGGATAAGGTTAAGCCTTTAACTGAAATAAAAGTACGGCGGCAGAAAATTGGATGTGTGAACTCTGCGGGGCATGCTGGATACCCCGTTTTATCATCCTTTCCGATTTGGGTCCCCAAAACCAGAAATGTTATATATTAATAATAAATTTGAAAAAAAAATAACGCATAAAACAAACAAAAACTCGGCAGAACAACGGAAGTCATACAGACCGGAATTTCTTTATTCTTCAAGATATCTGTACACTGCTGCTGAGGTCTTTAATCGGACTTTTTAGACTCTGATACAGAGATAGATACTTGAAACTTGGAACTTATGCTGGTCTGTACCAGCGTTAGGTGTTACGTCCACTAGGAGGCTAGGAAATCGATAAGATCGATAAAGAAACATATTATTTATATTCTAAATTCAAATTGGTTGGAAAGTTGTTGGCGATGACCTTCACAGATCGGTATATACAACGTATAAATTAATAAATAATAAATTTTATGGTCACACTCACACATGCGCGCATAATCGCAAAAGCCGATATTTATGAAAGTGTAAATCGATAAAACCCAATATCTTCCACAATTTTAAAGATAGTGTCACCAAACTCGGTAGGTAACTAGCTGATCACCTCTTGCAAAGATAAAGAAAAAAAATTCGGACCACGCTACACCCGCCGCCTCCAGGACATTTAAGCCTAGAAATCTGAAATGAACATAACTTCCACAATTTGTAAGCTAGGGTCACCAAATTTTGAAAGTATGTTACTGGTAACTCCGCTAACAGATACAAAAAATGGATAGCCACACACACTCCGCCTTCCAAAACCGATGCTCCTGATGGTGTAAATCGATAAAGCCATATATCGTCCACAATGTTAAAGCTAGAGGTACCATAGGTGAAAGGTATGTTGCGAGATTTTGTTGTTAAGATTTGGAGTAGGAACGTGGAAAGCAGATTACTAGGAGCCTTCTCAATATTTCTCATTCATTTTTTTTTTTTAATTCAAAATCCTGTATCTCATTAAATTTTAGAAGCAAACTTAGAGGGTAGATTACTGGGAACTTCCATCAAAGATCGGTATTTCATGGCTTCACCCACCCGACTCCTGTTATCGTATGGTATTGGAGTATTTAAAGGTATTGGTATCAGAGTATTTAAAGTCGGTTAAGCGCGAAATTGAATTCATTCCCTTGCTTGCACATGGTTGTATCATCACACACAATTATTGGCCTGTATGGCCAGATGTTGCTGTTATTTCATATATTTTATAATCACAATTAAATATTCGAGTCAAAGTTAAATCGAAGGTCACTAAACCAGTTAACGTATGCCTGAATAAATATAAAAATATTAAAAGATATTAAAAATGTTATTGGTACACGGTTAGGCGTATTTTAAAATCAAATCCCAATACACCACTATTCGAGGCGTGTATATTTGTTGTCACGTAAATCGCATAAAAAGCATTCAACGTATTTGATGTCACCACTTACCATTAAAAAGGCGTTCGCCCAAAATATTAGCGTACAAAATCAATAAAAATTTGTATCTCATAGGAGCAAGACGTGGCGACTAAGATTGAAATCACATGCGACTGACATGTTCATGAATATTACCTGTTTTATCATGGTTTTTATAGCGTGTTTCTACTAAATGGCCAAATGCGTGTATTCAGTATTTTGCAAGAGGTGAATTTGAAGGGTCTGAACTTATTTTCTTGTCTTCATCTGTGCTCACTTTCTTCCTTTTGCAGCATTTATTTTAATTCAGCTGTGAATCTTGGCTTGCTTGCAGGCTAACTACCAGTAGACTCTAGATTCTTCCCTTTGTAGGTAAGTAGCTTGTAAGCCTTATATGTCTGCAACGGTAGCACATAAATCTGCAAATGTGATAAATGGCTATAATGCGTAGCTTAATGTTTATGAAAAATAATGATGATGAGCAGCATGCTCAGCAGCGGAGGTCCTTCACTGTCCGTGACTTGTCGTTGCGGGAGTTCGTATGCAACATTTACCGTGCACATTAGCCGAAATTGTCAAATGTCGCTTGTTCGTTGAAGCTTTTATTTATTTTTTTTTTTCTGAAGGGGGTGGGGGAGCTTGCCAGCTTACCAACTGCTGCCTTTCAGCTGTCAATTATTCATAAATCGCGCATACGTCTGCGCTCATTACGCATATGCCCCGAGTGTGCACTCCAATTGCTTTAATTTTGCATGATATGCATATACATATATGTCAGTGGGTATCTGTATATCAGATATCATATTAATTTGATTTACACAGCGCCACGTGGCACTTGTCCTTTTCGCCTTTTATATTTGCCTGGGCTTTGGCTCTGCCATTAGCATAATTTTGCATAATTTAAGGTACGCCTGTTCCGAATTCAAGCTTGCGCCTATTTTGTTCTTCAAAAAAACATCCTCTAACTTCCCATAATTTCCGTCAAATGTTACATAAATGCCGTCGCTACTGAATAAGTTACTCACGAAATCGAAAAAGTTTTTTCTGGTTTCTCGGGATTTGTTTGACTTGCTTACACTTATTACTGTTGTGGCTGTTGTTATTACTGCTGCTTCTGCTGGTATGTGGTACATAATTCATTGTATATTTTCATGTACTTGGTGAGTTGGCACAGTTTTATGTCTAAGATGAATATAAATGGACAAATTTTGAGCGAGACTAGGCAAAGTTTTTGCAATTTAAATACATTATGAATGCCTTCATTTGCTTTTAAATGGAAAATAAATGCAGCACTTTAATTTATGAATCAATTGCAGAAGCAGGAGCCCATCAAACAGTTGCAAATACACAAATATTTTATTTGCCCACAGTCAATACTATTGAAATATTATTCAGTCGATAGAGGGTCTACTATAATTAATTTAAGAATTTGCTTTTAGTTGTTCAATTACATTAATTTGACCAAGACTACGCAAACTTCTTGGAATTTATATTCACTTTTGAATTGCAAAAAAAAAAAGAACGAATCACTTTAATTTCGAAATCAATATCAGATCGTGCTCAACAAATAGTTCTTGGGACAATTAAAACTTATTCTTAGTTTATCTAATACAATTAGTACAAGTTTTAGTCAATCTTCAATTATATTTCTACTGTTTGCAAAAACTTTAATACATGAATCTAGCTGGGTAAAAGGTACTCACTCGACAACTAATTGGACAAATCGAACGGGATTATCTATCTATTCTATAGCACATAAAGAATTCGTTCTTTGACGGTGTTTAGAATAAAGATCAAATAAAAACAAACGAACCTGTGGTTGGAATCAGGCCTTGAACGTCTGCAAATACTATACGAATATATTATATATATATATATATATATATATATATATATATATATATATTCGTACATATATGTACACACACAGAGATTCATTTCAAAAACAACAAAAAAGGAAAGAAGCCATTAATACATATACAAATACATAAAATAAGTACTTTTGCCTTATTTATTTGATGTAACCACCAAATCTGGAGCAATACAATTTTTATTTTTATGTGGCCTTTGCTTTCTAATGCGTCCAGTGTTCAGGGTTATCCTCAGCTGTGCTTGCCGACAAGGCTAAATACACAGCAGCATGAGTAATGACAACTTTATCGTTCATCTGTTTGGCTTGTGTCCATTTGAGTCAGACGTGCGTGGAGGAGGAGACGGGGTTGGGAGTGGCATTTGTCAGCGCTTTTGTTCAATATTGTATTGTTTTTTTCCTGTTCACACGGCCAATATTTTTTCTGTTTGCCTCTTGTCAACGGATATGGATATTGTGTCGCTTTTGATACTCCGCTTGTCTAATAAATTAAAATTTTATGCATATATTTTGTTGGGAAGTAGCAAATAGTAATCAGGACATGTCTTCGCAGTAACTGCTCATGGCTTATGAATATTGTCCCGGGCATTTGACATCTATTATGCAGGACAGCACTCACAGTTCGACCCAACCATAAACATGAGTCAATGCTGCCATTAACAGTTACAAATGCTTACAGCATGTGGGTCGCCATTTTTAAAGAGATCAGCCTGGCGTGTCTGCTTTTAACAGTCTATTTACTTATCCCTTACCCCAAACATTCTTGTTGAAATATACATCTGCATGCATAAGAAACCAAATGCATTCATTGTATTATTCAAAAATGCTTAATGCTTATCAAATTTGTAACAAGAATGTCTTATAATATTATAAAGTATTGCAAGCATTTACCAATAAAATGTAACGTAAGGAATATTAGTATACATATCAAATTCTTGCTACGTTCGACTTTTTCTCTTTTAGCAACACACAGTAATCAGGCAATGCATATTTGTAATTATTAAGCTTTTTACCTATGCCAAATGTCAAATTTTCTTTAACACATTTTATAACAATTATTAAGAGTATTAAAATTTAAGTTATCACTTATTTTAGTTGAACACTAGCCTCACCGTTTCCTTTGATGAAATCATATGTTCATTATTATATTATTATTATTAATTTTATTATTATTATTATGCTTATTATTATTATTATTATTATTATTATTATTATTATTATGCTTATTATTATTATTATTATTATTATGCTTATTATTATTATTATTATTATTATTTTTAATATTATTATTCTTATTATTATTATTATTATAATGATTATTATTATTCTTATTATTATTATTATTATTATTATTATTATGATTATTATTATTATTTGATTATTATTATTCTTCTTCTTCTTATTATTATTATTATTATTATTATTATTATTATTATTATTATTATTATTATTATTATGATTATTATTATGATTATGATTATTATTACTATTATTATTATTATTATTATTATTATTATTATTATTATTATTATTATTCTTATTATTATTATTATGATTATTATTAAGATTATTATTATGATTTAATTTGTGAGTCACTGTCTGGAAGCCAGCTTGGATCCTTAGTGAAACAATTTTCAAAATCACATTGTTAAAGCTTTATATTTGTAAAATCAACACTACACAATTCTCGAGAAGAACTTTACCTTTGGGGTTTCCATCACAATTTATAGTCAAAATGTATTAGGAATATTTTGTAAGTATATATTCTTTGAAAAGTCAGAAGACAACAAATAAATTTTTTTTTTAATTTTATCAAGTTAAAAATTTTCTGTGTGAGCTCCATGCAAGCCCATCATGCGATGCCTGATTTCCGGTGCCGGAATAACTGTCAACATAAGGAGTGCCAGCGCCATGCACCACTTGGGATCATTGATCAGCACACCCAATGCAAGTGTCTGGGCGAGGTGAATGCCTCATCGATATTCCTGGAAAACGTACTGGACTTAGCTAATACATTAGCACAGATTATGATTATATGCGGATTGCACGAGTGTAAGGCCAAGTCAACCGTCGACATTATAACGTATGCCTTTCTTCACTATGATCAGGTTTGTTACTGCATCGATACGGTCCCCAAGAAACGACTCCGCAAAGAGGATCTCTTCCACGAGCTGGGCAAGAAGTCCCTGATGAACAAGGTGGAGGCACACCTGGCCTACAACATCATCAAGCGCGGCTTCAAAGCCTTCTACTATGAGCCCAAGCAGGAGCTAACCTACGACGACCAGGGCAGACCCAGCTACAACGATGAGTGCGTCTGGGTACATGCCGCACGCAAGAGTGCCGAAAGTTATGCACGCTTCGACGGCCTCTCATGCAACGAGCAGTTGGCCTACGAGGCGAAAATCAAGATTGCCTACAAGAAGTTCTACGATCGTATGCAGACACGCAAGCGGCAGCCAGAGGGTGATGATTGCAACTGTTGTTTCTGTGCCAAGAAGCGGGGACATCTTGTCTACGCAAAGGAGCCGGTGCCTTGCAGTACCAAGCGCAAGCCGAAGCATGTATGCCCTTACTGCTGCAAGAAGAAGCAGAAGCAGCAGTATACGCATCCCGCCCGCCAGCCCGGCAAGTGCCCCAAGTGCCACAAGTTACGCAAGTTTTGCTGCTGTACCAAGATGGACTTCAATTTGCAATGGGTGAAGAGTATCTGGGATCGCCCCGATTTCAATCAGTATTATAGGAACGAAATTTCCGAGATCGAGCAGCGTCTCATCAAGGGAGCCTGCTGGCTGCCGCCAGAGCCGATTGCCGCGGACTTTGTCGAAGAAGAGGGCGAGGAAGAGGACGAATATTCGCCCGAAGCCCAACTGGCTCTAGGTGGCAGGAGCATAGGAAAACCACCCAAAGATGACGAAAAAGAAGAGGAAGCGGCGGCACCCTCGATTGGTACCGAAAATATTGCTGAATCTGCGGCCGAAACGAAGGAAGGGGAGGAATAAATTTTCAGTTCTTAATAATTGAATATTTTAGGCAAATATCAAAATTAGATAAACTTATAAATATAATTCAAAACGTCTAAATGCAGTTGTTCACTCATAAAATGGGCGTCAAAGAAATTGTTCAGCAGGTCAAGTCTATCCAATTTGCTTACACTATATAATTAGTGGTGTAATGGTTTTCTGATCAGGATCAACTGCCAACTCGATCTGGATATGTCCGCCTGTATGAGCATGCAGATCTCAGAGACTATAAGAGCTAGAGACTTCAAATTTGGAATATAGTTTCTCGTATACCAGGCGCAGATGAAGTTTGCTTTATTTTATCGATAACTGATCCTGTTTCCCTCTCTGCAGCACTCTTCACTCTTCAGTGCCTGAGCTTGCTATAAGAAATGAGTGCACTTGCAGACCTGCTCACATTTGGACGCTAAACTTATTATAGGGAAATTTGCCAATAGTTTTAAAACATATTTAACAGCTGGGTTCAGGGTAAATCGTAGTTGAGCTCACTCGGCTACAGCACTCTTACTTGTTTTTTATTAAAAACAGTAAGGAATTTAATTTGTTTAATTTGTATGCACGAGTTTGTTGCACGCACTAAGCAGACAAGTCTGCATTTGTGGTGCAAGACAGAGATTTCAGTCTTAAAAGCATGCGCTGCCATTGATTGCTTTTAGTTACTGTTACAGTGTGCTAAATAGTAAAAATGGGAGTAATTTAATTTTTTTGTTTTGTGTTGAGTCGAAAAGGGCCGAGAGACCATTCAAGTATATTTTAAATTTATTTAATCGAAAAGTTTCTTAAAGTAGCAACTACTTATATAGTCAGATATTATGTAGGCTGGTAGCAATTTTATTACCTAATTAAGTGAAATAAGTTAAATAACTCCCCAAAAATGTTGTACAGATAGTGTTACATTTAAAATTGCGTCTAGGAGAAGGCACCTCTTCCACTTAAAGACTTCTTTCATCTTATATCTTTTAAAATAAGTTCCCCCAAGAATATTATGTAACTAGAGGTACACTTAAAATGGCATTTTCTAGGAAAAGGCAACTTATCTGGCTAATAAGCAAAACACAGTCACTTGCTCCTTGCTCTTCAAGGTCCCCTTGAAAAGCATGCAACTGTAATTCCAAACCCATTTGTTGCCACATATGTATGTGTGTATGTGTGTATGTGTGTATGAATGTAAATAGTGCGGTTATTATGGCATAATACGTGCGGCTCTGTTCAACTATGTGCGTTTCGCTCTTAGACTTCATCACAACCGCAAAGTGCAACTCGAGTGCCTTCAACACTTATTCTTGCCTCGTACACACAACAATTCCCCTGTGACCTTGCGCTGAGCACCAGAACCTACTGCATTTGCATCTATCCGTTGCACTCATTTAACTCGAGAACGCATTTCAAATCCACAACACTCCTGTCCTAGCCCTAGAATAATTCAGCAGTGAATGTGGTTCGTGTTGAGCGCAGTGCTAAATGTGAACAAATAATTTATGCATAAGTTGTGCAAAAGTAAACTGATAGGCATAAGAAGGCTTATCAGGCTATAAGAACATTATCTATATCACCATGAAAGTGGTTGCGAAATTATTCAAATAGGAATCTGTAAAGTCAGAGGCTGATTATCAAGAATATTTGTTTTCCACTTATGTTGCCCTAAAGTGAATAATAAGATATTTAAAAGTGTACTGCTCTCGATGCCAATAATGTCAAAGTCTATATAATTTTGAGCATTAACGCTCAGAAATATTGTTAATAGTAAGTAAAGCCCCGCAAAAAATACAATTAGCCCAGCAAATTTAGAAAGTATTTAATAATAAGTTGCAAAAATCCATAGATAGATTCAAACCGATCTGAATGGGTTTTTTTCTGACTTTCAGCAATAAATGATGAACCATTTAACATTTTCATACCTCCATATGTAATATTATCTTTGAATTTGTTTTCTTTTAAATTTTAATTTCCTTATTGACTTTTAATTGTATATCATCTCATTTATTAGTTAATTAAACAATTTATGGTCTAATTGGGTCTTTTCTAGGTTTCCACAATTGGAATATTTTATATTTAGTATCCCATATTTATTATATATCCTTTATTGATTTTTTCTATTTTATTTTTAATATTCATATGCATAATTCTTAAAGCTTTGCAAAACAATTCACAGGGTACATCCTAGTCGAGCACTTGCGACTGCTCCAATTCTTTTTCTTTTTCTCAAACTTGTGCTACTCGCTTGGGTTGTGGCCTTAAAAGTTTGCCTTGTTTATTTGACTTAGTGGCTCATGTTGCTGCTGGCCGAGAATGGGTGATTAGAAAGGCAGCTAAAAGTGATATGCACAAATTTTCAATGTTAGTCAAGGCTACTGCCACAAAGTTTTGATTTCAGTGTAGCCTACCAAACCAATTGAGTGTCCTTGCACTATAAAAAACACCTGTCGACTGGTAGGCAACCACAATGGCTGCCAATTTAAATTCACTTGGCGGTTGAGTCTCTATTATCCCGTGCGAATCAGGATTTGCACAAAGCAAGTGTGCTAATTGATTTCTGTTATGTTATGTCAAAGCCACAAAAGCCGTGGAATAGAATTTGAATTTTGAAATCTGAACGAGAGAATTGTGGGAAATTCATTTAACAAATTGTCTCTCAAAAGTTCAGTATTGTTATAATTACAATTGGTCGGCATAGCAATATTTATTGCCGGCTTACAATGCGAACGGATAATTAAAATGTGTAATAATTGCTGAATTAAATAATAACATAAATTTGCGAAATGAAAGCCGAAGGATTGTGTTAGTTGCATTTTATTATATAGTCTGAAAATATAATTTAACTTCAAATTAAATTTATATATATATAGTATAGTATAGTATATATATGTATATAATATCATACCAAACCTGAATGTGAATGTGAATAAACTAATTAACTTTGAAAACTAGTTAGTGGATATCCTCAGGTACCCTTTCAAATCTATAACTAGCAAAAGTGTTATCCTTAAGCTGCAGAAACCTAATTAGGTAAAGTTTGACAAAGTGAGACATAAGCTAATTTAAGTTAATACCAAGAAAATCAAAAGTAGTATTTCACACACATAAATTGCACTTCAAGTGCATTGAATGTTTACCAACTAAATATTTCATGTCTGAAGGCCTAAAGTTATACGGCTTATATATGTACGTGTTATTTTAGCAACGAACACAAGCTATTCATAGTCCAGTCACAGCTGAATACGGAAAATCCATGGGTTACACAACCACAGCACCCAAATGATTGCACATGATGGCGTTTCAACACCACCAGATACATATTGATTTGCTTTTAATGCCCGCAGTCAAATTGGATATTCAAAGCCAGAAGCAGTCCACAAAAAGCGCTCAAGATGCCCGTTCGTCTTGGCCAAGTGCACAGAAACTCACAAGTGGATTTCGAGTGAATGAAAATGCAAATACTCTCAGCCAATGAGTATCTACATTTCTAGTTAGAAGCAATGTATCTTTTAGCTAACACGTCTTTCACAGAACATAACTGGCCGCCAGTCTGCTTACGAATTCTTGCATTCGGAATTGCATTTTTTATTTTATATATAAACTTATATACATATATCTTTATATGTATATATGTATATATACATATAGTATATATGTATACATGTCTCGTAGCTACTGTCACTCGAAAACTATTTCCTACAAATGCCTGAAAATATGCAAACATTTAAATGTGGCTGCCATGCAACACAAAAACAGGCTTTATTGTCAGCATCTAGTGAGTTTATTTAAATAAAAATGGCATTTATTTTAACCTAGCCAAGCATGGATAAAATGGCATAAGTTTATATTCAAGTAGCAACTATAAATAAGATGGCCTACAAAAAATCTCTGCTTCTGCCAATAAAGGAAAAACTTAATAATTCAAAAAAATTTCATTTAAATTTTAATTGTATTTTGAAACAGATTGAATTTCACACTCATTAATATTACATTTATCATAAACGAAATAAGCTAATTAAAATGTATTGTTTCCAACTATAAAAACTTGGCTGCAAATATAAATTATTTCCATTGGAAAAGAAATGTACAATGTAAACTTTTCACTGTTCTAACTAACGAAAATAGGTAGCCTTTTAGGTTCCTTTTTACAACAAACACGAATTTATATTTGATGACTTCTCACTCACTGTTAGATGCCAGTTGCGATTACTCGGCAACGTTTGAGTGGCTTTGGCCTAATGAACAAGTAATATTTTATCATAGCTTACTTTGTATCCGCCACGTGACAACGTATGAGTAATGCATAAAAGGGGTCACCGAGGTGGGCTCGGACTCCACCAGTCAAATTTACATATACAAATTAAGGTATATACATATTCAATAAGTTTAGCGTGTTCTTCTGTTTCTTTTCTATTTGTGCGCTCGATGCACAACTTTTAGAAGCAGTCCTTTGCACTTGCCAGAACAAGCACAGTGTGAAGTCAATGTGGGAGAATGTGGAAGGATGGCAGGGACAAAGAAAGCAGAAGCAAGAAATGCCAAGCGGAAAAAATACTTTCACTCCCAGTCGCGGTTGGTTGCCCGTAAAATTGACAAGTCCGTAAAAAATATATGTATAAAATGCCCGTAGCTATTTGCTATTAAATGCATGGACGGGTGGATGGATGTTTGTTGCGCAAAAACTTTGCTCTTTGATGACCCACAGACCAACGTCAAATAATATTACGCCATAAAAAACGGCGCACTGTGCAAACTAAATTGGAAAAAAATATTTTAGTCATTTGCCTAGTTATAGCTCACTGCCCTCGCCTATACTATATAAGTCGCAGACTCATTACTAACCCCTATACAAGCCATTAAGGTATGCATAATGTGAATGCTTAAATAGGGAAACGACGTCACACCGAGGCTGGCTATAACTAGCTGCGTCTACGCATTTATATATATCTCGTGTGTAATACGCTTTAAATACGCTTGGATTAAAGTTGCGCGAATAATCGATTACATTGACCTTTACCTTCGACCCAGTTCCTTGTTGTTTATTGATCCGGCTATTGTCATATGATCATGCATATTGTCTACAACACTAACAAAGTAAAAATAATCCCAACACTCATCTAAATCAGGAGAATTCGTTCTCGAAAGTATCTCATCAGTAAAATCGTGATATTTCATTAACAAAACATGAAAGTTTTATTTTAAAATTCGCTCAACTTCATTTGGCTGCTGTGATTTGCAAGCTTGTCGTAAATTTGCTAAACAATTGAACTAAAATAAAACATAAACCTTAAACTGTCAAATTAATAATATATGTATAAGCCGAAAGAAATTAAGATTTGACTTCATCGTACCCTCGAGAATCACTTTATTCACGAGTTGAAATTGAATAGACAAGCGTATCCATTTAATCATCATTTTATTTTAAATATTGAGAAACCAAATAATTTAATATTTATATACGTAGATGCACATATAAAGTTGAGGTGGATGAATGAAATCTTTTCTATACCCTAAACTCATTTAAAATGGGTAAAAACAGTTAAAGAAGTTATACAAAAGTATGTCACAAGCAAAACAAAGCATCTCGGATAATTAAGTATATATATTCTTGAATAACAATAACAGCCAAGTTGAATTAGCCTTGCCCGCTTGTATTTATCATTTATTTATAATTTGCTACAATTTCGTAAATACTATAAAAGGAAAACTTAAAGCTTTGCATTTGCCAGATGCAGATCAAGTTTATTTCATTTCATCAATATCTGCTTCAATTTACAGAATATCGATGCAAATCGATTACCGATAGCATTAAATAGCAAATTACACGGTGGGAAACATATCCATTTTATGTAAGCACATATATCAAAACATTTGATTTGAATATCCAAGACGTGCATGCATCGCCCTGAAAACTAGTAACATTTTCTATATTTCAGAAATAATTTCTAAATATATGAATAACAATTTCCAAAAATTAAAAGGACCTATATTCTATATTTCAGATTTATTTTTTAATAATAGAAAATATATCTAAGAATTATCGCGTAGAATGCTGCTTTTTTACAGTTCACGTTAATTTTTTTTTCTGGTTATAATGCTTTCAATTCGCAAAGACTTCTTACTTACTTTATGAATGTGATGCGAAATTAATCGGTGCATCATTAATTCTATGGCTGACACCCAGCCGACCACTGTCAACTGTCTGTCACTGTTGACAATCATTTAGAAAAAGAGGGTCAAATATATGCATGTATGTATATGATTAACGAGCGCTGGAAAGATTTTGGCGTATATGCGTCGTATGCGTGATGAAATAACCGTGTGGGTCTAGGGTAAGCTAATTTGCATACGCACATATAATAATTCATAGATTTGCATATCAATGACCAGTTTGCACAAAGTTGGCGAGAGAGCCACAAATCACCAAGCTGTGCTCGTATAATTAAAATGTCAACATAATTAAATTTATCGCTGTAGTAGGATACTTTGTATTGTGTTGTAACTTGACCAACTCGTCCGGTATACCAATTTTATGGTATTGGCAAATTGCCCACAAAATGACTTTGGTATTGCGCTCTTCTGACAATGTGCATGAAATGTATCGTTATTATTTATGTCGGCCTGGATGCGTACAATTGCACAACCCAACCGATACGCCTACAAAGTTTTTCGTTCTGCTGTTTACCAATAACAATAAATTTGTATTTAGTAAACTTTGGCTATGAGTGGAAATGGTTCAGGGCTTATTAAACGAATATTACTAAAACTCAATATGTGGCCTGACTGGTATGGTGTTGCAAAGCAAGTCGCTTTGAGTTTACCATAATTTCATTTCAGGTGCAGTGCCGATTGGGAATTAATTAATTGCCTGTTCTTAGCCATTTTCTTTGAACTCTACATTGCCATTTGTATTTTGAAAAATTAAATGATTTAATAACCAAGTTACTGAATAACTTAAAACTAATTTACTTTATAATTTGATTGGATTTCAATTGCATTTTATGTTTAGCTGGCCTATTTTGATTCAATTAAACTTAAACATCTTGAATTGTGAATAATCTACGTGAGCTAAAATGCTTCAAGCAATTAAATAAAACAAAAAGCAAGATATATATATACATATACATACATATATATACATATAATTCGAGAGAAGCAATTTTTTTACTTTTTCCTAATCCCGTTAAAAATGCATAATAAGTGTATAATGATGCTGTGCCAAAGTATGCAACACCATATACGCCCTTTCATTCATTTCAGAGATCCAGCGTACTTAGCCCTTATACGTAAGCGTAATTAACCTTCAGACGACCGGGTATATTTATTTTAAGCAATTAAAGCTGTGAAATGACATCCAGTCGCTAATAACTTATCCTCTTTTGTACACACATCGATAACTAAATGCTTTCATGTCGCCTAATTTCGTTAGCTATTTGTGGCTGCTCTCCTTACATATAAATATGTATTTTCTTATTGTGTAATTCAATTAGTTAAATACGCTCTATGCGAACCAGGCTTTTATTGCGTTCTGTGGACAATGTTGAACAAGAATTGTTTTTGATTCTGTAGCTTTAAGATTGTAATTCAATTGAAATCAGCCGTGTGTATAGGTGTGCTTGTATGAGTGTGTGTGTGTGTGTTTTTTGCCACTCGAGTGCACTCGGCAAACCAGAGTGGCAACAAATGGAAAACAAAACGGAGTATACTCGCGGCGTTTGCTGGAGCGTGCCACACATGCAAATATGAAATACAAACGCGCCCTGCCACTGCCGGGGGCAATTTTGGCTTACAACATTTCGTGCTGCCATTCAAGTTGGTTGCCCATTTACGTGATCATTTGTGCAGCGCAGTTGCAGTTGCATGTTGCACAGAATACTGCTGGCAAATGCCAAAAAGCACCAAAACCAAAATCATGATTACGCGCACATTATACCAAGTATTTTACACTGGGACGTAAGTGAAGCTGCAATTTCATGCCAGCCTCAAGTAATAACCGTCTAGATTCTTACTTTCCATTGCGGTCTCTCTTGCCCGTGCCAAGCTCCTAATTGTATTAAAATCTTTCGGGTCGGGTGAAAGTTTCTCTTGTGTCAGCTGCTTGCGCTAATGTTTCGAAATTAATTTATTTTTTTTAACTAGTTCTTGGACCACTGCATTGTTGGCCAAGTTTTTTGCTGCGTGCCTCATTAAATATAAATAAGCGAAACCGTAAGCGGAACTCGTGCAGCAAAACTTTTAATGGCTTTCTCATAGGTGAGAGACGTGAAAGACGAGGTCGTCATTAGAGTACCATTCAGATCGGTGTCAGGTGAATTCATTTATCTTTAGTATGTAATTTGAATCGTGCTAAGCAGAGTTAGCCTCAGACTGTTTATTATTTTTTCCTTAGTCGGTGCGATTGACTACCACTCGAGCATTTAGTCTGCTCATTATAAAAAGTACAAAAAACGAATTGACTCCGTTCAGTAGCAATTGCTTCTCATTGAGTGGCTTTTACTAGGATTCCAATCTCCGTTGGCTTTGTACTTCAGCAGGGTTCTTCTGATTCATCGTCCTTCATTGGTAGAAACGTAAAAAATTCTTTGACTTTCTTTTATTTATTTGACGTCTCACTTATTATCTAACTCTTTCTATCTTCATAACGTTTTCTAATACTACTAATAATACTACTTTAATATAATTTATTTGGCAACTTTAATTTTAAATATAATATGAAATTTTTATTTATTAAAACTTTTTTAAGTCCTCAAGACGGTTTTCAGTTTCGGTTTCAGTTAAGCCACTGCTAATCGTGGTCATTAATTTTAAATGCAATTTAATAACCTTTTCGTATTGTGTTTTCAATCAAGCACAGGCTAGTTGCTGACACATGGCATACCCACATCTATATTTTATGCAGTAACCAATTAAAATGAAAAGTAGACACAAAAAAAAATTGATATTCTACGTTTTTGTTGCAACCTAGCTTGGATCAGCTGCACAATTGTTTACTGCCAACGCCCTGGGCCACAAAATTATGACCAAAGCTGTGGCCATAAAGCCGGTCAAAGCCAAATGCCAGAAGCACAAAAAGAACCGACAATGAATGAGTAACATGCTGAATGATGGTCACCGTCGAAGAAAACAGAAGAATGGGACATGCAAAGGAAACGCTACGGAAAATGTGACGAAAGAAAAGTCCTTTTATTGTCAGCGGAAAGCCACAAAACTGTCCAAAAAGCTTAAGCGTTTCATTTTGTTTGTTGGCTCAACGGTAACACAATAAACCAATCACTTCAAGTTCTCCGCAAATCAAATAAGCTTTAAGTAAAGAGGAATAAATAGAAAATAACATTTGCTATTTACTTAATTAAATGAGTTGAGCTATGAAGTTTATTCAAAATACACACTTAGTATTTATATATATGGTATTTGATAAAGTAAATATGTGTAGTACAAACCCACAAGCCGTCTTTTCAAATTGAAGCTATTCACTATTGGCCAACCACTTAGGTTATTTGAAAAAAAGGATTTAATTGGTAAACATTGTTAAGAATATTTATAGACATAAATGCATATGTATTTAATCAATTTTCGTTTTTAATGTAACGATTAACTGTCATAATATGTTATTGATTATCATTGAAGCTCAATTTCCCATGAATAATTAATTTATACGAAGAAATTATAGTCATTAACATATAAAATTATGGAATGGCACATGATATGATTACATATGATTATTCGGTAACATTTCCCAATCATTATTCCCGTGCTGACCAGAATGCTTAACAGCTGCCCCTTTTCACCTGACAGTTTTATTATAGCTTATACTTTCCTTTGAAAGTGAATGCTGGGTTTCTCTTCAACAACCACTTTTGACTGACTCGTGATTTACTGAATTCGGCAGAATAACGTTTTTGCAACCGCAGCTGCTGTCATAATGTAAAATTTATATTATGACCTTTGATTTGGCATTGAAAAGAATTTTAATTGGATTTTTGCATGAGCCCGTGTTATTTAAAGCTTTAACAACTAAAATGCAATATTATTCATATGTATGTACATATGAAAGGAAACTGGAATAATTAAAATTAACTAATGGTAGTACTAATTTAAGTATAAAAAGAATTAATTGCCATATAAAAAAATGTTGGAAATTTCAACATAAAAATGAGAAAGTTACTAACGAATGAGGACCAAAAGCTCGGCTAGTTATATAATTTCATTGTGAATTTTGGGCTTTTTTATGCAAGCACAAAATGGCTGCGCATTTCGACGGCCAAGAACAAAGCTAATTTAAACACCTCTAATGTAATTGACTCGAAAGTAATCCACTTAAAGATACCATTGAAAATTGGTCGCTTCTGCTTTACTTTTACATCTTTGAATATATTTTATTATTAATGATTACGATAAACCGGTTTACTTAAGATGGTGTTAAAGAATTATTTTATCTGTATATATCTATATATCTTTATATATTCCCTGAGATTGAATACTGTCATAAAAGATAAAAATCACGGTGAAAACAAGAACATTTTCAATATCTAGAAATATTTTTTAATATAAGAAATGAAATTAAATTTCTTTCAGAAATGGTTATATTGAATTTCTAATACATGAATAAATTAATAAATATATAAAAATAAATATAAAATGTAAAAACTCGAATTTACTTCAATCAATTTAGATAGCTTAAATTTTGTGAAACCCTTTGTACTTTAGAGCAGACGCTATGCTTAAGTGTGAGTAAATTGCTATCGTAATAATTTAAAACACATCCTTAAAGAGAATACTTACCGCTACGTTTTTGTATCGGATTTGCCATGTGTCCGTACAAGCGGCTCAAATCAATGGCATTGGCCATTGCGTGGAGCAACAGCAGCGAAATGATAAATGTTGGCCAGATCATCGTCTTTGGCATGGAAGAGGACATCCTGGTGCTGTATGCCTATTTTGCTGCTCCTAATTTAGCTTAGTTCCTTCTGCTGTACGCGTGGCGAAATTGAAGCACTCGCGTCACTTTCTCACTATGTATCTGCAACTGAGTCCAATAGTTTCAATAGATGTGGGTTAAACTTTCACACACGCACGATTGGCGTCTTAGACAATTGTTTGACAAAGTTTTCTAGCTAGTTTGCGTTTTTTCAGCTA
This sequence comes from Drosophila quasianomalipes, assembly GCA_035043665.1. Classification (NCBI taxonomy): domain Eukaryota; kingdom Metazoa; phylum Arthropoda; class Insecta; order Diptera; family Drosophilidae; genus Drosophila; species Drosophila quasianomalipes. The sequence continues at coordinate 31,956 of JAWNMU010000698.1, forward strand.
AAGGAGGGGAGGGACCCAGCTCCAGCGACTTGATATGGTTCGTGTCACCGTTGTCACTTGGTGGTTTCTTTTTGCGTCTGGGTTCTGATTGAATTATTGTTTCCACTTCTGCTGCGGATAGCTCATTCCGCTGTTCTATGTTGACTATATGCTAGGCTAATCGTGTTCTAATGGAGTTATACGCACCAGAAATTAGCTCTACTCTTAACTTACGTTCGTTACGTTAATTCGATATTTGAGTTTACCGCTATACATGTAAGTATTTAATTTGTGCAGTTACAGCGAGCTATAAACCGTTGGGTTTAGTTTACGTTTTCGTTTCTTTTCTAAAATATTTCGGTATCGGTTTCGTTTTCGTTTTCGCTTAAACTTAAAATCCAAAAAAGAATTTGCAGGCAAACGAATATTATGTTTTAGTCGACTTTTTACATTTTTCTACACTGCAACGAGAAGAACAAATCAAAACAATCACGTTAATGAAAGTATTCACTTGGGCATACACATATTGTTGGTTCTTAATTGGGATTGTGTTTCTGGTAGCCACATGTATTTCCAAGCTTAAATGCTGTCGTCTAATAAGCTTACACATCCCGAATATAGTTAATTAATATATTAGTTTAAAAAGCTCAATACACTTGAGTGGAAGTGCGCTCGATTCTTATGGCAGATACAGGTCCTGAAGGGTACAACAAACTAAGGCAGCGCAGTTGATAATTAATATGTGAATATAATATATTTTAAATCAAGTGGAAGGCTCTGCTTATAATATCGATAAAACGCAACCAATATACGTGTGATATACGCGTGTTAGGTACACGAGAATTTAAATGTCAAAATTGAAGTCAATAGCTCATACAGTCTATGAGATCCGCATGTTCACACAGACGGACAGACGGATATGGCTATATCGGCACAGCTGTTGATGCTGATAATACATCATTGGGTTGGTGCTGCTTCCTTTGCACACAACCGTTCTTACCCCTTCTTAAGATCGGGATATAATAATAGACAATTATAAGTATAAATGTGGAATGTTAATGAAATGAACAAATCGACTAGCAGTAAACTGAAAACTTAAATGATCACCATAATTATTATACTCAGGGGAAAAATCACAAAAGTAACGAAGAAGACTGAGGTAAAGCAACCACTTAAAGTCTTCCCAATGATAATTAGGGTCAATAAACAGAAAATTAACAAACACAGACTTAATTAAAGCATTTGGATCTTCGCACCAAATTTTCACATCACACGCAAGAGCATACATACCTCTAATTACACTAACACAAATATATATATATGTACTAGTATATATAATCGCCAAGACACAAAATGAAACAACAAATTAGATGGCAGAGCCATCTAATCAGCTTAACGAACTTTAACAATTTTTCGGTGGCTACGAAAAGTTGAACAACCCTTTTTCTCGCCTTTAAGTACGCACGCCAAAAATACACACATAAGCACACAAAAAGACACATATTCACATATACATATATATGTATATATAAAAACTCTCGCAATCCTTGAGTGCCTTTTAATGAGTCTCCGGAGCACCCAAAAAACACATACGCAGCAGAGTCATTTGGAATGGTGTGAAAGTAGAAAGCTAGTAATAAAATGGCGCTCGGTACCCGCACCTTTAATTATAGCCAAGTTAAACCCTTTTTTACTTTGCCTAAGAGCCAACTTTACACAAAAGTCAAACTTATAGCAGAACAAACTTTTAGCATACTTTCTGTGGCAATCAAAAATCTAGCTACGCTTTTGCTCACTTCGTTTAAACAAGAAGACAAACTTTTTCTAAAACTTTTTCTTGCACAGTTTGTCAAAACAAAATATAAAAAAAATGCACCAACAAGAAGTAAATGACAGCATTTTAATTAGTCTGTGCTTCCCTCTTTGAATTGGCACTTGTTCTTTTTTATATACATTTTTTGGGGGTGCGTTGGCAATTCTATTGAGTTTTGCTCAAAGAGCGACAAATCTAATCCCCTGGGTTACCCTTGGTCGACATTTCGTTAATATTGTTCGTCTAGTCAGGGCAAAGTGAATACCCATGTTTTCTAATTAAAGTTGACGAATCATAAAGCGCCTAACAGCATTTTTATGGCAAATTTGAGTATGTCCCAGAGAATTTGCTTTGCAGTATCAACACAGCAAATAAAATCGTAGATGCTGTTTATTTATTGTTTAAATTAACTAGTATCTAACAAAAATGGCAGCTGAGAGGCTGAGGCATCTATAATCTGAAATGACTGAAATGTTACTTTCATTAAAAATATCAAATTTTAAGCCGTAAATCCACTGGAGCATATATGCGTAGGAAGACCACTGTTAAACTTCTGACAATTCCCAAGCATACATCAGCCACATCCAGATTAAGTCAGAGTTCTTTAATAAACTCAAATAAAAGTTGTGTGCAAACGATTCAATAAGAAAGAATTCCATGTTGAGTAACTGAAATGTGGCTCATGCCACATTCAACACTAAGGGAAACACAATTTGCGACCAAATTATATTCACCAGAGGCCTAAGAAGCGAAATATTTTAAGACGCGTTTGTCCTCGCTGATAAAAGCGAGGCCACATTGCCAAATAGTAAGATAGGCCACAGGGGCATAGAATTGCACAGAAACAGAAACGGAAACAGAAGCAGACGGGCCATAAAGTAGGAAAGTAAGTGACTTATTTTTGAGGTGGTAAAAATGCTGCCAAATAAAGTGACACAAATTGTTTTAATAAGTGGTGTGAGATGTACTTGACCATAAGTTGTGACTGAGTTCACTAAAAGTCAAATGGATAAAGCTGGTAAAAATTAACAACAATTTTATTTATTTATTTTTTGTCAACTAAAGTCAGTCGACACAAAAGTAATATAAGAAGTAAAAAATATTAAACATAAATTTAAAAAAAAGAATTATTTTTAAAATATTTAAATTTTCTGTGGTTTTATAAATGCAAAATGATCCAACATTTGTGACATAAATTGGAAACAAACCAGAAAAAAAAACAATCAAACCAATGTGCGAATAATTTTGGCACTAATTTGGAAGTGACAAAAAAATAAATGTAGTAACCTGACTCCCATTGGAAATAAAAAACCATGAAAATCAAAAGGCAAATAAAACAATAAAGTGTACATTTTTGTATGTTTATATGTGCTGATCAGAAATTGTAGATACGGTCAAACTTAAAGCAATGCCACAGGAAGCGAAAGCAAGGTATATGTTTTTGGGGCCTTTTATGCAGCTTTAAGGTTGAAAAATGTAAAAAATAGCTGCAGAGGCAGCTGTAAAAATCACAAAGAAGCATTCATTTGCATAATATGTAAGTAAAATATATCCAATCGACAAAGACACCGACTGCCCGATACTAAAAAAAAAACAACAACAACAAGTACAGAAAATTTGAGCTTGATATTCGCAGCATTTTTCCAGTCTTTTCATATATATTTTTTATGGCGCTTGTGGAGTGTTTTTGGGGTGTGCTGTTCCGTTTTCTTAATGCATAATTTAACAGGTGCCGTCAGTGGAGGGAGGGCGGCGCTTCAAATGAGAAGAGGCATAGCAACAAAAAACGTGCACAAAAGCAGGCAACAATCAACAACTCTGCGTGTTATTATTCAAAGCACAAAAAACACACACACACACATGAGTAAAGTGGGGACTAACGAGGCTAGAAGTGAGGCTGAGACTAACTCTGCTGGGGTAAATAATGTGTACAACGGCTGTTCTTGAATTCAATTCTTCGACACACACACACACACACACGCACACACACACACTCAGACATGAAAAGGCACATAAGCGTGGAAATTTAATATTTTTGTTGTCAACTTTTGTCACTTGATTTGTCTTTAACAAACTCACTACGAAGAAGATTCCAAATTTATGCGCTTTACTGTATCACACACACATACATTCGCACAGATACACACACGCACGCAAAAGCACACATCTACAAAAAATGGATGCGAGTTGAAAAACACACGGCTTTTTTATTTATGTTTTTAATTTTTATAATCTAGTTTTTCTTTTATGCATTTCTGTTTGCAGAACTATTTATATGTGTATATGTAATATATGTGTATGTGTGTGGGATTAAAACTTGGTTACAGTACGTTTGAGTACGAGCCAAAAAACTCGAACAACTATTTACAACTCCGCTTGAGTGTAAGTTTCAAACTCGACTGAAGCGTTGAGCGCATTGCCTGCGTCTTTTATGAGCTGCATTCCACTCAAAAGGACACCGAGCCTCGAGTGTATCTCAATCGCCTACGCTAGTCCTCAACCCTGAGTGAAATGCGAGCGCAGTTCGCGAAGCATGCGGTCTGCTCTTTGACTCACTGCTGCTGCTGCTCTGTGGCTCTGCGGCCATTGTGAAGTGCAAAGGTGATGCGAGAGAGTTCGCATGAGCCACGCACATTACAACAAGTTGTTACACTGGCGAAAGTTTGAATTGATGTTCGCGGCAACTTTGAAGAACAACACTGAAAACTACTATTTGCAAATATTCACTTTGGCTAAACTTTTCTTCATTTCGCAAAATCTACCAACATATTATATTTTATTTATCTATTTTATACAATTTTATATTGACATTCATACTAGTCAATTGCTACATTAGATTATTTTAATTACTTTGCTTATCGGGTTGCCCACATTTTTTCCAATTGCCTTGTTAACAAGAAAGTTAAATGGCCGAAATAGTAATATATAATCTTCAGATGAAAAATAAAACAATAAAAACTACCATTTCAAAATTTTCAGTTTGGCTCAAGTTTTCTTCAATTTGCCAAGTCGAACAACACATTTGATTTTCATTAGCTTTTTGAACAATTGACATTTTGACATTATATTTAAAATACTTTGCTTGTTTTTACACTTCCCAAAGAGGTTTACATATTTCAAATAGAAACGAAAATGAAATGAAAATAAATTGGTTGCCGAAGTTATATTTATATTGCCTATTATACAAAAGGTATTCAATTAGATTTAAGCGAAGAGTAAAATTAAATAGGCCCAAATAGTAATAATATATTATTCATTTCAAAACTACAAGTTCTCAATTGTCAGCTTTATGCTATTTAAGTCTGATTATGATTAGTTTTCGCCCATGCGATTAGTCCATAATAAAAAAAAGGGAGAACGACTATCTTAAGTACTCCGAATATTACATAAACTTGCATAGCGGAGTCAAAATTTTACTGCAATTTTAAAAATCCCAACCGACGCAGATACACAGTCAGAAATTTAATCGCCCTGAAGTTTGAAATTCGCTATACTTTTTGGTAATACTTAAGCGTAACTAACTTTATTATTCAGAAAATGTATTTCTAAATCGAATGTTGTATCTTTCTGAAACACACGGTTTTTCTTTTCCCAATTGCAGGTAAAATTGTTCTAAAATTGAGAAAAATTAAGGGGCTTGCATCTATACCTTTTCGAAATATTTTCTATTTTTAAGAAATATATTTGTGAAAAATAGAAAGAAAAAACTTTGTAGTTTTAAGAAATTGTTTCGCATATTTAGAAATTATTTCCAAGCATTACACAAATTTTCTGGTTTTCAGGAGGATTTGCGTTTCATTTCTTCTAACTGCAGTGGGTCGATTTTGATGTTGAGCATAATAACAAGCGTAACTTGAGATTTCAGTTAGTGTAACATGATAAAAGTTTTTTTAAACAAGAACATATTTACATATTGACCTAAATAGTGCCTGCAGCAAACATATACTAAGAGAATAGTTTACATATAAAGAGATGGTCAAGAACGGACATAGCTATATCTACTCGGCTAGTGATGCTGGTCACGAATATACACTCAGCGAAATTCGATTAAAGGCCTCCGTGTTTATGGTAGTAAAAAAAACTAACAGGATCTTGTTTACGTAGTTTAGAGCAGTTAGTTTTTTCCAAAATTTTGGCATATTTGTGTTTTTAAGCTAGCTTGGGTGCGAAATTCGATTAAAGGGAGTTACTTTCTAGTCTCATTACATGGAATTCCTTTGGATGGGATATTTTACAGGTAGAAAGTTGCACACAACAATTTGTAATGGGAAGGGAAAAAACACTCTAGCCTGAGGAGATAGCTAAGATCGTTGCTTAGAATACTGGAATGAACAATAGAAAAAATATGAATTAAATTAAGTCGATCGGTATCAACAATTAAAGATATGTTAGAATTAAAAATACAACAAACAATGCTAAAAATAAACAGTAAAAAATTATCACATACGCAAAAATCTGCAATCCAGTAAGACTGGACTAGATAAAAATGCTACGGTATCTAAAATTCTATTTGGTTTAAGGTTACAAGTATCGAAACATCGTGTTCAACAAATTTGATCAGGTAATGATCAACTGATTTGGAAGAAAATAAAATCAAAGTCAGTATTAACGAAGGCACGCCAAGTAATCAGATTCAATTTTGCAAAAGTACATTTATACTGGACCCAGCAGTGGCAAAATGTGGTTTTTGTGAAGAAATAAGATTTAATTTCGATGGTCCAAATGGATTAAATTATTACTGGCACGATTTAAATCTTAACCTCACATTTTGTATAGAAATTCGAATGCAACATTTTCTGTTAATGTTACCAATTTAATTTCTTTTTTATTTAACATGTATTAAGCTGCTTATTGTGCAACAGAACAAAAATTTTAAAAATATTATTTTCATTTTTATAAGTACAAAAATAATTGCCTTTGATCGAGTATCGCAAGGTGTATATGCAATTAGTCTTGTCGATTCAAGCACGGCTTTTCATTCCGAAAAGGTGTCTTGCAATAAGTTGTGTGACAAAAATACAATACCCTCCTAAAGAGTATCTCTGTTAGAAATACCTTTGAGGAACCGATGAGCATATCAATTACCATTGGAACATAAGTGGAGAGGCGCAACTCTCAAGGTCACAACGATATGCATCACTGAAGGAGGCACTCAAGTACTTGACACTCCCAACACCCAGAAAACCCAGCTATTAACATACTCGCACAGATCCACACACACACACCCCACACACATCCACTAAATACTTGTGTTCCTAATTAAAGCAGTAAATATTAATTAGTAACGAGTGTGTGTAATTTTGTACTTCCCGCACTGGCTAATGAGCAAAAACACATTTTTCTGAAATTTAACCCAAAGCCAACTTATAATTTGAGCGACAGCGCCAACTGAGCGATTCGCTGAGTCCAAAGCAATAAGAGAATAAAACAACGGAAAATGACTCATAAAAGAGAACGCCGGCTTGTGCCCGACCCGCCCAATTTGCTGCCCACGCAGAAATCTCGGCCCACACAACTACGGACAACAGCCAAGCCCAATAGATTGCCTTGTGGGCTGCCCAGGCTAACGCTGATTCGCTCCAATAAAAATATTCTAGGGGCATTTCGGAGTGTGCGATGTTTTCTCTTATAGTGCGTTGGCGTTACACTCAAAACCAAGTGTGAGTAAATTAAGGTCTTGTGGGCAGAAGGAGAGCTTTGGCAGTGCCATTTCTTTGTTTGTCTTTTGGGCTGCATGGCTTGTTATGGCAATTCTATTATGGGTACTAAGGGGAAACTTAATTTGCCCTTATCGCACACTCTTTGATGAAAACAAACTTTTGTAATATGAACAATATTTAGGATTTATTTGCCTCAACTGGGACGCATAGATTTACCCATAAAAAGAAAGAACAGTACGTCAAAGATGGCATATCTATGCATCCGGATTAGGCCAAAAAGCACTGTGAACTGGTTAATGAAGCAATTCATTAAGTTTCACATAAATTTACAAATTAGAGAAAACTTCGTATATATATTGCCCCGCGACCTACTAGATCTATTGTGCCCCCTTCTGAGCCTATGGCTCTTCCATCAGCCCCAGTTCCCGCACGAATGTGAGGATCTTTGTTGGGTTGAGGTTTTCTATGTCTCTGAAATTCAAAACATGCATCCCTAGGATGCTGCGTCTTCTTCTAGATAGTGTGACACATTCTGATAGGATGTGCATGGAGGATTCCTCCTCTCTTTCACAGAACCTGCAAAGATCGCTGCTATATATACCAAGTTTAGTTAGGTGACTTCTTAGTCTACAGTGTCCTGTCAATAGACCGCTAAGTATCCCAAGGCTGTTCTTTCCCATGATTATAACTTGCTTAAATTGTTTAAGATTATAACTACCTAGGAGACATCTGACTTGTCGGAGTCCTATTGCCTCTGACCAGCTCTGTTGCCGTCTCTGTCTCTCCTCGTTTCTAAGTTCCAGTCGTATAGTGTATCTCCCTATGCACCAATACGGTTCTGGTCCTGTTAGGGGCCTTTCTGCCCCCATTCTTGTTTGCTTATCAGCCGCCTCGTTTCCCGCTATGTCCCTGTGGCCCGGGACCCATCGCAGGGTAAGCCTGTTGTGAGTCCCGAGTAGGTCTAGCTATCCTATTGCACACACCTCAGCCTGAAATATGCTGGTGTGCGTTCCTAGGAATTCATGGTAAGATACCCGAGGGCCCACCACTCCAAGACCTGTGCCCTGGTTGGTGAATGATCCATCGGTGTACCATTTTACGGTATACGATTTCATAGGGTAGACTTCATCCAGAGTTGTCCATTACCTTTTACCTTTTTTCGGCTACCATTTCGTTCCAACATCCTTAAAAGCGTGGCTTTCTGCTTGAGCCTTATGGTATGGTGGAGTGGTGTGAGCTCCATTAAGGCTTCAAGGGCCATTGTTGGGCAGGTGCGCATTACTCCTGTCATACATACGCAGGCCATTCTCTGCAACATTTGCAGTTGTTTCTTTACGGTGATGAGCCGCGCCGTGTTACTTCTTGCTATCACTCCATAGGTTAGCATGGGTCTTACTACCATTAGGTATAGCAGTCTTAATATCTTTGGTGATGTACCCCATGATTTACCGGCTATGCTACGACATGTATAAAGCGCCGTGGAGCACTTTAATATCGTATTTTACACATGGGTGCCAAAGTTAAGTTTGCTGTCAAATGTGACGCCCAGGTATTTAACCTCCCTACTTGTTTCTAGTAGGGCTCCTGAGAGCCTTATTTGCCTCATCCTCTGTAACTTATGTCGTCAGGTAAAGGGGACGATGACTGTTTTCGTACGGTTTAGGTTGAGTCCAACCTCCATACACCAGTCATTCGTTATCCTTAGCCCTGACTGGACTATATCACAGAGCGATTCTTCAAATTTGCCTCGCGCTATGATAACAATGTCATCGGCATAACCTTGACATTGAATACCACTGTTAGCAAGTCCGGACTTTGTTTAAGCAAAGTGCTTCTAATCTTGTAGTCCACCAGCTTTTCCAAAGTTTTCAGTAAAAACGACGTTAAGCTGATGGGACTGAAGGACTTTGGGTTGGTAATGTCTTTCTTCCCTTCTTCTCTCCTCCATGCGCCCGGTATGTGTCCGAGGGCTAGACTACTTACTAGTGCTTTCCTTCCGGGGGACTTATCGGGCTGGAATGTACTAATTGCCCAATTCAGTCTCTCCCTTGTGACTGTCGACTTGGCGAATGCCCAGTCGTCCGTTGAGGGCCTGTATCTGCTCTCCTTTTCGATAGCCTCTCCCTACAGGGATGTGCAGCCTGGGAAATGCGTCTCGAAAAGTAGTTCTAGTTTCTGCAAATTACTGCTAATAAAGGAGTTATCCCTACGCTTCAGTACTAAGTTTGCATCAGGCGTTCGTTTCGCCAGCGCGCTATGGAGCCTGGTGCCTTCGCTTGTGCTAACTATGCTTTCGTAGAAGTCTCTGTAATTCTTCCGTTGGGCCGTTCTTATCTCCTTATTATAGGAGGTCAGGCTTTCACTTTATTGCTCCCATATTCCGTCTCTCTTTGCCTTATTGAAGAGGCGACGTATGGAGACGCGCAGCCTTCCCAGGCTGTCGTTCCACCAGGGGACCTCCTTTTCCATACGCTTGTTCCCTATCGGGCAATTATCCTCAAACGCATTAGTTATGCACTTGTTGAGGGCACCTATGGCCTTACCCAGTTCTAGCGGATTTCTGGGTGTATCAGCTGGTCAATTGGCTAGGTGGACCTCTATGGTCGACTTGTAGCCTTCCCAGTTGGTTTTCCTGGGGTTGCGGCTTGGTATACTACTATCCGTATTTGATAGGATAGTTCTGTGGTCAGCCATAGATTCCTCTTGGGAAATATGCCAGTCCCTAAGGTGAGGTTTTAGAGACCGACTAATCGGGGTGATGTCTAGCACCTCCTCCATGATTCTAGTTACAAATGTCGGTGTAGATCCGATATTGCCTAATTCTAGGTTATATTTAAAAATAAAATCCGTTAGGCACTCACCCCTCAGATTGATATCGCTGCTGCCCCATATCGTGTGGTGCGCATTGGCATCGCATCCGATGAGCACTGAAATTTTCTCTCTCCTGCAGTAATCCACCAGTTTTTCTATCTCTGGTGGTGGGCAGGCTTCATCACCTGCGAAGTACGCAGACACCATAGCCGTAGAGACCGCGCTACCCTTGGTCTACACCAGTATGGGAACGCAGTCATTAATCAGGAATTCTGAAAGAATAGTAAAGTTAATACTTTTCCTTACCATGATGCATGCTCTAGGTGCTGGATCTCTCCGATCTCAGATTACCTCCGAGTCAGCCGTGTACAGGCCTTTAATGCCATTGTTCACCCATGGCTTTTGTAACACATCCTTGCATCCTTGCAACATCCTTGCTAAGACCGCCGAGGCTGCTTTAGCTCGGTGGATGTTTACCTGAGCCAGCCCTGTGTCGATGACCTTGGACATCTACTACAGGTGCGGCTCCAGCTGACACGGTGATAGGGGCCTGGAGTTGCCCCCGTCACCGCTGCTCGTCATGTCGACGTCAGCTCCTGTGAGGACATAGGGATGTCCTCGCCCCCAGCATCTCTTCTTGGCCGATCGTCATTTCACCCAGCTCCTCATCCTCTGCGAGGTCCTCCGATAGTGTTCACTTTGACTGTCTGCCTGCCGTTTGGATCAGGCTGAGGCTTTGCTCCAGCTCTCCTTTTTAATCCGCTTACGAAGATGGTCCCGTAGCGGAAGAGGTTTGGTGCCCCTTCTCCACAAGTATGTCCTTGGATAGTTCGTCTATCCCAATGACCAGGAGGGCTCCACCCTCGTTCCTCCTGGAAATCACCTTCCATGTGTCGGTCTCGATCCTGTTCTGGTTCCTCAGCATAACCAACAGGGATTCGGTCGCCCGACCCACACTTCTGGCGCAGAAAAGCGTGATACAGTGGGGGACGGTATGTCGTCTCCCGCTTTGCATTGAAGGGGTACGCCCTTCCACGATTTTAGTCGCGAGCCACGGGCCTCAGCCACGCGGCTGAGGCATCATCCGCAACCAGGAAACCGACCCGGAAATGAATGCCTGCGAAGGAGACCGCAGTGTCCCCACCAGACACAATGACTTCATCAATGAAGGCCTCCTCCAACACATACAAGTCTCCGTGACTGAGCATAGTCTGTGGGAAATCCACAGGCAACTCGGCCACCTTTCCGTTTTTTGCCATATCCGCATACGACAATCGGGGCTCGGTGGCTGTTGGCGAGCTGGGCTTCATGGCCGCTGCACGCGATGTGCTCGGATGGAGGTCCAAGCTTTCTGCTCCCTTTTCGACTGGCACCTTCGCCGCCACTGATCCGCGAGCAGCAACTTTGACCTCCGGGTACACCCTCTAGATGGTGGCCACCGGTGGTGTAAGTGTGCTGCTGCGCCTCTTGGGAGCTGTCGCCGGTGCTGTAGCCGCTTCCCTGAGCTCTGTGGCCTTCTTCAGGGCTACATCAGGAGTAAGTCCCTGCTGGCGGTACCGCAGGTACCATTTGACCCTCGAACCGCAGAGATTCCTCCGGTTCGGGTCATCAGCCCACCGGGTTGACCCCTTGGTGGCAGGAACTCTTCCTTCCTCTTAGGGCGCTGTGCGCCTTGTTTCGCAGCGTTCGGTGCTGAACGCGGTGTTCGGAATGGTCCAAACATTCTCTCACGCCTCGAAGCCGGAGCTTGCTGTGCCTGCGGCACTCTCCTATTTAGTGCCGGAGCAGCACGATGTGGAGGGTGGTCTACCACACGAGAGGGTCTTTCCCCATCTAGGACGCGACCCTCTAAATGTCTTGCGACATACTCCGCAGGGAGATCCTGCGGTAATGTTTGCTGAATTTTTCATGTCTTCCCACGAGCTGCGGAGAAGTATGTGTCCGCCCGGGCAGAGATCTGCGTTACCCGGGTAAGACTAAATTAGAACGGGCGGTCGCCATTTGCCTGAGTCCACCGTTCGAGACTGGGCTAGTTTTTCGCCCGGGCCCCCAGCCAAGCTGACTCTCGGCACGGTTCGGATAACGCCATAGTCCGGCCCGGAGTGAGATGTTGGAATAGGATGGATAGATAGTAATGTGGGGAGATAGGGGGTTGTGTGAGGCTATACTTTCGAAGGCGGCAACACAAGCGCCTTGTCGGTACAATTGACAATATTGCACCCGCTGTTTGTCCGGGACTGCCTGTTTACGAGGAATCTCGTATTATTCGCGACTCGCCTGGTGGCCCCAGCTCAGCCCCATCCGAACCATCACACAAGTTCTTTAGACCAGGTCGACTGATATTATTCGACTTTAAATAAATAAATCATAAAACTATTAAAGTTGCACCAAAAATTATAGTAATAAGTAACAATTTTTGGCTGGAGTTCAAGATAATATTATATTTTAAATCTACATTAAAAATGAAAAATACTTTTTGCTCACAACATCATATATATGATACTTTTTAGTTAAGTTTGCGTGTAGTCTGCAGCGAATTGGAAATGTTTTAAATAAATAAATAAAACTACTTATCAGCAGAAATATTTTAATTTGCTCTATTAATATTGAATTTCTTCATATTCTTTGCATTACGATAATAAGGTAATTTACATAAATTTGCAACTTTCTATAGGGGCAATAAGTGCAACGCTTCACGCTCTATAAAACGACAATCGAACTGGGTCAATAACTTCAGTCAAGAGCTGTCCACAACACTATGAAGTATTTCTGTCTCGTTACAATATTAGTGAGCACTTTTGCGGAGCAATTAACTTTTAATCCCTATCGTTATACTTTGGAACTACTGCTGCAGGAGCCCAGTTCAGGGCGCTATTCGAAAAGTGATGCTGCTCCAGTACAGGAGCTTTGGCTAAGCCAAAAACTCGATCACTTTGATGAGCTTAATAATAAAACCTGGCAAATGGTGAGCAGACAAACTATATGAATCATAAATTAGACTCTAGATAGAATTTCTTCCTTTCAGCGCTATCTTCGCAATGACAAATATCATAAGCCTCAGGGACCAATTTACATATTTGTGGGTGGCGAATGGACGATTACGCCGGGTCTGCTGAGCACGGGTCTAACACACGATATGGCCGTGGAAAATGCGGGCATTCTGTTCTATACTGAGCATCGATACTACGGCCAAAGTTGGCCACATAAGTAAGTCAGCTATTTTAAATACATATTTAAAATTACATCAAATATGCCTTTCTTAGCTCAAGCCATAATAGCATGTTTTTGGAGAATCTTAAGCATTTGAATCTGCATCAAGCCTTGGGCGATCTTGCGTACTTTATCCGATATCAGAAGTCACACTCCGCCAATCTAACACACTCCAAGGTGATCCTAATTGGTGGATCCTACTCCGGCAGCATGGTAGCTTGGATGACGCAACTTTATCCAGAACTTGTAACTGCCAGCTGGGCTTCCAGTGCTCCGTTGCTTGCCAAGGCCGACTTCTACGGTAAGTTAAAAAATCGCCAACGTTTTCGATCACCTTATTTTTGCAGAAAAATAACTTCGTAGACCGTTTATAAAATCTCGTCTTTTATTTTTCTTAATTTTAGGAAAAGGTTTTTAAGTTGTGTTGTAACTTATACAGAACTAGTTTTGCACTTCATACCAATTACTTCATAAAGTAAATATATTACCTATCTGGAGAGCACACTCTGTGTTTGATTTTAGAGTTATTTGGAAATCCACTCTGTGAAATCCGAAATTCTTGAAATGGAAAGTAATATAAAATGTTAGCATTGTAATATTATCGGGAAGAAAATAATTTAACATTCTTTTGTCAGATAATAGGAATGGGAGGTTGCTCTCCTCTAAGTAAGTATCTAATCAGATTTCTTGTCCCTATGTAGATTATGTATCAAATCTGATTCGTTATAGCTTCGCTACAGCAATAGCAAAAATTAATCACACTAATCTATCTAATAATAAAAAAAATTTAATAATTTGTTCCTTATTAAGAAACGAAAAGAAGTATTATTAATCTAAATAAATTAATTGTATGTTGCTTCCAGAATACATGCAATTCGTCGGGAACTCGATTAACCTGGCCTATGGCCATAATTGTACACAACGTCTAGAGAACGGATTTAACCACTTGGTAAAGTTATTCAACACGAATGAAACAAGTAAATTACTGGAAAGACTGGATGCATGCGTGAGTTTTAATGCAAGTGATTTGCTGGATCGCATGTCCTTCTTCAATGGCATTAGCAATTACTTTGCATTGGTTGTGCAGAGTTACAGGTGTGTTTCGCTCATGCTCGATGCAGGTAGCTTTGCATTTATAGTCAGATAAAAATCGCCAAGGGTAACTCCATTTATTATTCAAAAATTATCTTTTTAAAAACCAGTGTTTTCCTTTTCATAATTCCACGGCATTTTCTCAAAAAAATTTGAAAAAATGTGTGAAATTTTCAGATTGAAAACTTAATAATTTTCAGCATAGAAAAAATGATGTTTGTAATTTTAGGACATATTTAGAAATAATTTCTAAAAATAAGAAAAGCTTTCTAGTTTTCAGCGCGACTTTCCTCTTAGGGCGATTTTCTAAATTTTATAGCAATTTTTTTCTGAGTGTAATTCGCCAATTAATAAATTGTTCAATTATATTGTCAAGTGAATATATTCCGGCACTTTGCGATGCGCTCATGTCGCAGCACTCGAGCGATGAGCTGGCCCTGGAACGTTTTCTGGAGCGGCTATACTCGGGTGATGACAAACGACTCAGGGAGTTTCGCTGTCAGGATTTCAGCTATAAGGCAATGTTGGAGCTGTTCAGCGATGTTTCGGATCGCAGCACGGGCAGTAAGTGAATGAGTGGAACACAGTAACTTGTAAATCAAAGCTTCTTTGCAGCGCGCGCCTGGTTCTATCAGACTTGCAACCAGTTTGGATGGTACACCACCACCACTACCGACTGCAGCACCACTGCATCGTCCTGCATGTCCTTTGGTAGTCAGGTGCCTGTGTGGTACTTTGAGCAGCTGTGTCGCGATACATTTGGACCAGGCCAGACACCGGCAGCGCTGGCCATGGGCATTGCAGAGATGAATGCCCAGTTCGGTGGGTTTGGATTTAACCAAAGCGTGGTTTACCAAGAGGTGTTCTTCACGCATGGCGAATTGGATCCATGGCGAGCATTGGGGCATCAACTTGGCAATCAGGCTGTGATTATAGCCGGTAAGTTGACACCAATTAGCTATGTAAGCTGTACATTAAATCCTTTTGATTTCGGCGAGCAGGATACTCGCATGTTGAGGACCTGGCCAGCGTTAATGTGCGGGACAGTGTGCAGATGAATCTGGTCAAGCTGCGCATTATGTCCTTTCTGCGGAGACACGTTGCATCATGAAATGGCTCGAAATGCTCTTGTCCATTATTAAATAAACAACAATTTCTTAACACGGAAATTTCCCTTAGGCGTTGCTCACTGCTCACTGGGCAAACAAAGACAAATTGAGTGACACTTGAACGTAAGTGAGATAAGTGTTTCGTCCTCTCATGCGTAAGTGTGTATGAGTGTGTGTGTGTGTAGTGTGTGTGCGTGTGTTAATGTGTGTTAGTGAATTGTTTGCCAAGCCTGGGGAATTGACAAAGCCATTTCTGTTGATTAGGAACATGCACTTATATTTGTTGGTATTCACTCTGTTTGTTAGTTTTGCAGTCGGTCCATAATGAACTAGTCCAGTGGAACTAGTTCGCTTTTTAAAGGATTGGCAATGTGAAAATTCCACTTCCTGCAATGCCAACAAGTGAGAATGATCTAGTATAAAGTGTGCCGACTTCGAGGTAACCTGTGGGAAAACTTACGATACCCCAGCTTCCATTGAGCACACATATTTATTATTAATAAAAATGTCAAAGAAATTTAGAAAATTCACTGGAAAACAAGATTGATTTCTTAACAATATAAAATATTTTTAAAAAGTAGAGCTACAAACCTTGATTTAAAAAATCATTTCTGAAATTAAGAAAATTCGCTTGATTTCTCGACTGTTAATGTTAGTGTTAAGCTGTTGTGGGAAGTTTGGGTAGGTAAGTGTTTCAAATTATATTATAAATATTTATTAACTATCTAAACTGGTTTTTTATGCGACATTTTAAAATACGTATGTTTAATAATAATAGAGTAACACAAATTTAACTTTCCTTGTACCCAAGTTAAAAAGTTCCCTTGAAACTAGACATACTTTTTCCACATTTTAGAAAAATCAACTCTGAAATAAAAACAAAACCAAAAAACCTTGTTGTTAGAAATGCACAATTTGTATCCCGATATTCTAAAATTCAGAGCGATTTTTTCCTGAGTGTACATTATATACATTTAGGCCATTTTTCATAGCTCCTCCCCTTACAGTCACTAGCATTGGCTTTGTTGTTGTTTTCTTTTGAGGCTGTTGCTGCAGCATCGTCATATTCATTCATGGGATTCTTGATGGCCAGTTGCTCCAGTTGCCAGTTTTTCCACCTTACAGGCCTGAGGCAAGTTTCGCGAATGTGCGGCTGCGAAGGAGGCGCCTTCCACATCCTCATCATCATCAATTTCAATGGCTGTACGTTTGGAGGCCAGCTTTCTCCAACCAAAATTGCGATGATCGTCAACGAATTGTCACTAATCTGGTGCTATCCGCGATTCAGAGTAGAGGAGTTCTGCCAAAAATTGACGCGCCAGCGCTGCTGCTGCCAGATGAGAAAAGTAATCATTCTCCAGCAGTAGAATCTGTTCCCGGACTGGCATGACGTCATGACGTCCCCTACATGAGCACTCATTTTAAAGCGCATATGCTTTTCAAATTTTGAAGAATACTTCATTAGTTTAGGCGGTATGATTTTGAAAAAAAAAATGATGAGAAGCCACTATGCGTCATGGATACACGCAACATCTCCTTACTTACCATCGGGGCCAACTGCTAGCCTGGACTGTCGTAATGGATGCACGCACCTCCTCCACAACATCCGCACAAACGCACCATGCTTTGGCAGCGCCAACTAATCTCAGCATCCAAATGTAAATATTACATATTTATGAATCCACGCAAATAAGTAAGCAGTTTTATAACAAATGGGTGTAATTTTTTTTCTGAGTGAACCGCAAATGAACTATATTTTCACAATATGCGCACAACAGATTAAATTTAATGTTTTCTCACTAAAGGAAACACCATTTTGCATGTCTCAACTCGCAACGTTTTATAATTTTATCGCCTTTGTGATATAAGAATCTAATCAGTGACATTTACCCACGCTTTCGCCAACACACTTTATGCCCGGCAAGTGTGGCTGGCTTAAAGCCTTTCCACATCAGCATGGCGTATACGCAACGTCAATGCCAAGCACAAGGAGCCAGGAAGATGGCAGATCACACACAGGATAACATGATTTTCACTGCACTGTGAAAAGAGAGGGGCATATTGAGGGTAACATAAATTTGTAATGACTTGGCTCGACGGGAGAAAGCGCGGAAAGTGTAATTGGCATATCAGTTATTTGTCCGGGCTGATCCAATGAGCAAAGAAGTTTATCATGCAGACAGAATGCGAAGGATTGCGTACAAAATGGAACTGGGTGTTGAATTATTGAAGCCAAATTTCCTCTCCAACTCAAATGTGAAATGGGTGCAAGCCATATGCATATACATACATATGTAGCTCCAACCCAACGGAAGGAGGAGGGGAGGTGCTTAACGGCAATGGGAAGCTATGAAAATTTATTATTATTGTCGCACATTGTTGCTATTGTTGTTCCGAAGCCCGTTGCCATTTCCGCTTTTTTGCTTGCGCAAACATTGCAAAATACTTAAATCGCACAGTTCCCGTTAAGCCTCGACGTATTTCTTTATCGCTGAAATTTTGTTTTTGCTTTTGTTTTCATATTATTTTGAATTTAAGTTAGGTGGTGAATTTTTGTTTTGCCGTTTATTTTTTTGTTGTTGCTTTTTCCTTTGCTTTTTCTCAGTGGTTGATGATGGAATTATCCAATAAAACCTCAGCCCCCAAACTGCGTCTTTCAAAAATGATCATCATATTAATAAGATTGTATTTTGCATAAGTTGACATCTGCCTACTGTGCACTTCCACATAAGCCCTGTATATATTTCATAAAATATGTACTCGTATTATGTCGAACGAACTGAACCAATCATCTTCAAGTGCTATGTGTATATAATGTGTATGGTCATTTCAAAAATAACACTCGCGTAACTGTCGTAAGTCTTAAAGTTCAATATTCGTATATACTTGCAGTAGTACTTGTATCAGAATCTACCAAATTTGACAATTAAAAGCTGTGGCAGGAGTTATCTGTAAGAAATAAGTTTTGTATGGAAGACTTTTGTGTTTACAATTACGCCGCTTTATTTATTTATTGTCGACTAATAAATAACTCAAAAACAAAATTTAATATTTTTAAAACATAAGAAAAAAGACAAAACGTTGCAATCGGGCGTAGCCGACTGTAAAATAATTTGATACCATAAAATTTGTAATCTAAGTCTTCCGATAGCCGATTCGCCAATAAAAGAATATAATACATCTAACAACATTTCAACAATTTAAGATAAGATGATAAGATGTATATACTGTAATATCACAAAGGTGCTTTCTTTTTTTTATAGCAAGTGATGGCACTTTCATTTTGACGGATGGATATTAATGTTATTAAACATATTTACCCGCCCATAGAAATGTGAATCAAATCTTCCACAATTTGTAGGCTAGATTCACCAAATTTTAAAAGCATGTTACTGGTAACTCCCCTTAGAGATCAACAAAGAAGTGGATGACCACGCTCACTCCCTTTAACCTATACACCTGTTAGTGTCGATAAGGCCATATATCTTACACAATTTGAAAGCTAGTCACCAAATTTGAAAGGTATATTGCTAGTAACACCCTTCAAAAATTATGGACCACGCCCACCCCCGCCCACAAAAACGATAAAAGGCTAAATCTCCAGCATTTTAAGAGCTACAATTTTCAAACATGGAAGGTAGATTACTAAGATCGTACTACAAATTTTTTTGGCCACGCCCACTCCTTCCTTCAAAATTCGCAGAAGTCTATATCTCCCGTAATTTAATAGCTACAGTTACCAAACTTGGAAGGAAGATTACTAGGAACCTCCTCTAATAATTTTTTGGGCATGCCCACTTCCGCCCCCAAAATTTCCAAATCCCCATATCTCCCGTAATATAATAGCTACCGCTACCAAACCATGTTACTAGCTTATATCTACCGCAATTTGAAATGCAAGCTTGGACTGGCCACACCCACCCTGTTCTTTGTTACTTGTTGTCCGCTGGAATAACTTATGGTATCACAGTATTTCGTAGTCGATTACGCCCGACTACAACGTTCTCTCTTGTTTTAATCTAAACGTGTTATTCCATGGTCTTCAAATATAATCATTTCAGCAGCAACACTCGAAAATTTGATTTTAATTGGGGAAAGTCTGCAACTACACTCCTTAGAGATTAAAGATTTTCGGAGACATCAATAATAAATATGGCTCAACAATGAAATTTAAGGAAATATTCATTTAACCCTAAACAACATTGTCATCACATCACGCAGAACCCATTGCGATGTTTTGGGTTTTCTTTTTGTATGTATTTGAATTATTTTATTTGTGGTTATCTTAAGGATAATATTAAATGAACAATTTTTTAATTCACTCCATTTAATTTGTTTCTTAAATGTTTAATACTGTTTGCTTGTAGTCATGTAAATAATAAGGAGGCCTAAAATACTATGAAAAGGTAGGTAGAGAAAATACAAAAGATGCATGCAATGTGCATCAATATGTTAAGCAATGACCAAAAAATGGTTGTAAAATAAAAATAAAACGCAAAATTAAAGCAAAACATTAAATTTGAAAATTTAAGCATATTTAATTATGTATTATCTCCGGAGGCTTAACAAAACATGTACATAGATTGGAATTCAAGCTTATTATCAATCAATTTTATGTTCACGGGACACGCTTGACAGATAAGATCAGTCAGACGTGGCCACAGGGTATAAAAATATCGCTACAACCCACGTTTTGCCATTTGGCATTTGGCCGAGTAACTTTTGGCTATTTTTGCTCTCATATTAAAGCTCTCATAGCAGCTTTTTCCACTCAATTTGGGGCATGCGCTCCGGAAAAAGCTCGCGCTCTTTGGCTCAACGGTAACTTTTATTATGAATGGCATCCTGTTGCTCAAACGAACTCGTAACAGGTGGCAAGGCTTCGACAGTGCTCAATGCGCTGAGAGACTGCTTTAATGGGGCTGCTGATAGCGAGACGCGGGGAGTTGATAATGAGGCCTGATTTAACAACGCCAGCCACCCCCAAAAAATGAGCGCAAGCTGCTGCGCTTTGTAAGTTTGCGAGTAACTGTGAAACGCTTTCTGCAGGCACCTTGACACTGTGACACACAAAGCTATTCTCAGGTGTCAGCGTCAAGTTTATAAATTCAATGGAAACAACAACAACCCCAACAGTGGCAGCATCAACAACATCTTTTGCTTTGGCTAGTCTCAGGGTTGTTACCTTGAAGTTTCCTCATCGCACCCATATCTCACAATTTTGCTGGTGCAATAATTTTTAGCAGGGAGTTTTGCACCGCTCCATTTAAAACAACAGCGCAAAGTGGATTAGTTGTCTACCAGTTTATTCTTCGCATGAGTTTGTGTTAAGCTGCAAAGTTAATAGCAAGGAAAAATGTGGCAAACAAATTGCTGGCAAACTACTGGAGTGTGTCAAGTGTCCTTAACCTCCGGATTAAATGCATTCAAATAATTTGTTGATTTTATCGAAAGCATAATTATTACGAACATCATTTTATTATTTTTAGCGACAGAAAGACAAATTAATTCTGTTTGCAGTGTGTAAGAGCAAGAAATAACAGCTTTCCCTGGATTTCGTTATGAAAACTTAATTATTCTTTGCAAGATAGTAAAACTCTTCACTGTTGACTTTCGTTAGGATATACATTTAATTTTAATTTTGCTTTAAAGTAAATTTTTGTTTTTATTAAGGCATATGTTATAGATGAAAACACTTGTAAGACAAGAGTGTAATAAAAATGATTGTGCTGTGTATATTTGTATTTAAGACAACGATTGATATTTTTACTGATCCTAGAGCAGGTATATAAAATATATAGTGTACGCTTTCCCACAATTTGCAGCACCTCCGATTTTTTTCTCGCAGCTGCCGCAGTCAATGCCACAGATTTCAGAATAAGCCATGTTAATGATTTGCTTATCTTTTTGGCTAATCGCTGGCACAAAGTCACTTTAAGTGGCTTAAAGTAAATTCTTGCGGCTCTTTGAACTTTGCTCACACGACCGTTAAGCGGAAATATTTCATGCCCTTAAAGGCTCAAAGAACTGTGAATTTCTCACAAAGGCAACAAACGGGCCTAGCTTTATTCTCTTAGGCGTTAGACGATCAACAAACTTTGCCTATTTAAGCGCGATTATAATTTAATTTTTCCAACCCCCGTGCGAATTAACCTTACCCTGTGTTTCACCTGAATGCCAGTTCGGTTGGGCTCGATACGCTTAATTAGCCATGAGCCAATCATTTCACAGATTCTAACCACTTTAGCAACCCAACTTTAAATTGTGCCTTTAAATTTTTGCACGCCAAATGGGCCCACGTACCGTTTCAGTTTATGTTTTCTCAGTTGCGAATTGGACCGGCGGAGTTTCATAATTACAAAATGTTAACAGCTATCTAATTTCGCTGACTTTAATACCATGTGACATTTGCAAATAGCTTAAAGGTGGCATATAAAGCATATACATTTTATATCATACCAAGGGTATTTAATTTACCTTCCCAAAAAGTATTAACTTGATCATGTAGTTATCTCATGGATTCCTCAACAAAATCAAGTAAGAGTGCTGTAGTCGAGCTCACTCGATTACGATTTACCCTGAACCCAGCTGTTAAATGTATTCTAAAACTATTGGCAAATTTCCCTATAATAAGTTTAGCGCCCAAATGTGAGGAGGTCTGCAAGTGCACTCATTTCTTATAGCATGCTCAGGCGCTGGTCCTAGCTGACTGGCAACAAACACGTGCATATACATACATAAATACATACAGTGACTCACACCATATTTCAGACAGTGCCTAGCAAAAATTTTAAAGTCAAAAGTTTAAACAAAGAAACAAACGAATATATAAACTATATCGGGTCGGAGGTGCTTCCTTCTGCACATATATTTGCACAAAACCATTATACCCTGTTTACCCATTTTTAATGGGTTCATGGTATAAAGCTTCAAGTACTATTACCGAAAAATGTCTGACTTAGGTTAAATAGTGGTTGAGTTATATAGCTGCCGTGACAAATAAGCAAATAAAATAAACTATTTATGTAAGAGAATTTATTTCAATAACTAATAAACACAGCTCCTAAACAAGATAATTAAGAAGAAAATTAGCACTAAAGAAAAAAGTTTTGATTTTCCATAAAATACTTGCATAAATTGTTGTCACTGTTTAAACTAAGGCGGCCAAATTTAAATCAGTACTTTTCAAAATTAATGAAAAGCAATTATCCTTAAGCCATTCAAACTTCTATGGTATAAGAACATTTTTTATATATACTTTTTAGCAATATTCTTGTACTGTTTTTACTCAATATAATTTAGCACAGTTTAGTCTTGAGATCGGATATCCGTGATTCCTGATGTTATTTTCCAGTCAGAGCCCGACAAATTTCCGATATACATGTCAACACCTGTTGCAGACTGGTCTCAATGGAAGTATCATGTGTACGGCATGTGAAAGGCTTGGATAAGGCATGGTTAGTACCCGGTGCACGAGTTTCCACACTAGCGCCTTTTCCCCACTTCGTCCTGCACGCTGTTGAGTCAGTTTTGGAGCCGATAGCCTGGGACTTTCCGGGTAGTTTCCTGATGATCCTCCGCTCTTCCTGCTCGGCGAAAATCTTGTTTGGTGCAATCCTGCAATTAAAACTACTCTAAGGCCTTAGAAAAGTTAACGTCTCGGTATGACAAGTCAGCATTGATATTTACTGAGACCTTATCGTCTATTTTTCAGTTGCCTTCAGGTAGTTTATCAAACGCTACATACATAGCTAGTTCGTTAATTGATATTGCATCGGCATTATTTAGTTAGCTTTCGTCCTTGCGCTCTGACATTGATATAGCTCATGCCATGTTAGATCTACATATGTGGTTCTAGATAAATGCGACCAGGAAACTAGAAACAAGGCAAATTTATACAACAATCCCGACTTGGGCTCAGTGCACAAAAAGTACTGGAGCGTTATTGTCAATTCCTGTTGTCCAGAAGCTCAACAATCAACTAAACGTATTCAAAACAGATTCGTAATCCTGCCAAAGGATATAACTCGTCTTTCGCACCTGCTACAACTGCTTGTGCGTTGTGCTTAAGCTCAACTCACAAATTGATGGCTTGCGAACAATTTAAACCATTGGATGCGCATCTATCTTAGGGTATTCAAACATCCCTTCGAAAACACACTACTGCGTGACATGAACTTCTTCACTGGTGGCTCAAAGCTATGTGTAGGCGGTGGTGTCTACTCGGAGCAACTCAAGATGCAACTATCCTTCAGTCTTCCGACACACAGCAATGTTTTTCAGGAAAAGAATCACTAAATTGCCTAAGGGCTCAAAGTCAGCCCAGGCAACGTCAACATATATATTGACAGCTAGGCGGCAATCAAACCTATTAGAACTATATCGTCGAATTCGATTTCGGTAACAAGCTGTCGCAAATTTCTGCATGAGATGGCTAAGCAGCATGTTATTAGCCTGATATATGTAGGTCGTCCTGTCCTGGTCATCAGGACATTGAAAGCAACTGTACGGCTGATAAGCTAGCTGGGAAAGGAACACTATTACCCCTCCTCACGGATAAAGAAGGTATAAGTATGCCTTTACCTACCTGCAAGCCCAATATCAAGGAAGAAAGTAGGCGCAGGTCAAATGAAAAATGGCGAAATGCAAACCAAACATGGCCCAATATCAACACAAAACACAGTAGAGAGCTGTGTAATCTCAGTCGCACGAACCGCTCTGCAGTAACCCTGCAGTAACAGGACACTGGTCGGCATTTGTGCCAATAGACTCCAGGTGCCGTACTGCGGAAGTGGTAAAGAAGAGGAAGAAGTAGAATCCCCGGAACACTTCTGCTTCTGCCTAGCTTTTGCGAGGAAACGGTTGGCAATCCTGGGAAGCAATTCCCTAACTAGCTTATCAGAGCTAACGAACATGAGCCCAGCCAGGATTGCGAAATTTAAAAACGCAACTGGCTGATCAAATCTTTGAATTTTATGTTTATTCCTACACCAGTGTAGGAGAAATCCAACCTAGATGCCATAAGGCATCACAACGGGCCAATGGCCTATATGTGTCAACTTTCGGGCGGCAACCGTTTTAACCTAACCTAACCTGGGGGGTTACATGTGATACCTTCGGTATCAAAGTATGAAAATACCGCTATTGTCACATTGGGTCGAGAACAATGACATCTGGTTATATTATCTGGTTTGTGCAAATAACACCTGTTTGATACACAAAGCGTTTTTTGTGCAAACATGAAACTTCATATCTGGACGGTGTTTAAACTATTTAAATTAGCAAGTTTATTTGTGACCGAAATAAAAGAGCGCATCTGGCTTGCTCGAATCTCTAACTCGGACTCTCCGATAGTGAAACTATTGATATTTACTAAAATTATAAGTTGTGTTTACATAAATGAGTAAGATTTAACAGAGTTATGTAAAGTAGCGATAAGTTGACGAAATGAACAGCTGATCATTCAATATCAGTTGGATTCAATTTAGTTTAACCAAACATCCCGGCCACCTTGAAAGGATCTACATTCAACACATCAAGCCTCCATTGGGGTTCTTTCTTATCCAAACAATACTATTGTACCCTGACACATTAAAATAGTGCGCGGTAATGAAACAAGTAACAACCTGTGTTACTGAAATTAAAGATTCTAACCATAGTGACGCCGACACTAGTCATTATTTTATCACTTGATTGGCTAATAAGTAATTAAAATTTTCATTGTTTTACTTATGGTTCATAGAGCAATTACATTATATAAGGGGTATTGTTTCAATTACTTTAATATGTCAATCCCCGCAAACGTTTATGTTAATGTTACTATCTACATAGCATTGTTATACAATTATTTATGAAAAGACTCTATACATATGTATGTATATATTTACTTAACTATAAAAAAAGTACATAACAGAGGCTAATATCTCTGTATATATTATTATATTATTTAATAAGTATGCCTATTCATATTTAAATATTTAGGTATGTACCTGTCTAATAAGCATTTATTCTTATTATTACTCACTGTAATTTTGTTTTTATTCTACAGTCGAAGTGATCATTGGGGCCAAGATAACGTTGACGAAGGATGAAGCTATAGCAATAAATCAATCAAGCATTAGGATAATATATATATATATATATATATATATATATAATTTGAAATGACCATCCGTTATGTTTAAATATTGGTGAAGTACTTTAAATATCTATACGAATAATAAAAAAAATGAATTAATATAATTCATATAGCTGGCCATTGGCATTAAAGGTCATTTAGATAATTTTTGCAAATATGATCGGAGTTTAAACTGAAGGTTGTTGAGTTGCTTAATAAACTTATGATGTGTTCATAATTTATGATCTTGTCTCATTTTTATGATCTGTGGGCGCGACGCTTATGCCAAACACAACATCAACATCTAATCCAGATGGTTACTTGCTGATACTTAAGCAGAAGGAATTAAACATTAGGAACAAACTGTTTATTGTCTCCTAGATAATATGTTGTAATTGATCACTCGTGATGGGTATGAGGGTGATGATGTCCTGGGTCGTTCCCACCAATTCGGCGATGGTCCCGTTGTCGGAGCATACAAGCGATGAACCCAAAATGTATACCCCCACGATGCTGACAGCACACTACGCACGGCTCTCCCGGGTTGGTGGCGAGTCTGGTTTCTCAAATTGAAAAATATTCACTTTTCCAATTGACCAACGTACCTTTTGTAATTCTCTTGCACTTGCAGTTATTTCATAGCGCATGCTAGGCATATATGAATATAGGTTACGAACACATTTTTTCTTACTGGCAATTCGGTATAGAAACGTCTTGTCCGTCCCAATAACCTTGAATGTTTGACCGCACGAACCTTCGTCAGCTCGAACCATACGCCGCATGTTGCAAAGCTTTTGCTTCAGCTTATTGAGTGTGTATGTGCTGAAGATGACACACCGAGCTTGAGGATACTTTCCCTTCAAGATTATCGCACCGTCATGCAATATGCAACAGTTTGGATTTCCTTTAAGCCTGTCTGGTGGCTGTTTTGTATTCCGCCAGACGGGTCTTGCATTGTATTCTTGGGCGTCGGCCTACTAATGCGGCAAACTGCCTTGAATGCCTTATTGCATGCTATTGTGAATATGTCTGTAAGATTACATAGATCAGCGAAATTATCTGGGCCTTTCGGTGGGTGTTCCGAAACGATTCGATCTAGTTTTCTTTCCCAGTTCGCCTTCTTCTGATTTAAGAAGTGAATTGGTTTTGCGTGGCTTGATAAAAGCTCGAATTCTATGTACCTGTGATCAGAGAAGGAGTGGTCTTCAGACATTCTTCAACGTGTTAGCTGTGCACTCATAGAGTGTAAGACAAGGTCTATTTCCGATTTTTACTAATAAAAGTGGGATCATTTTCCGTATTGCTTACTAAAAGGTCAATATTGAGAATAAAGGTTAATGTAACTTCCCTAAGAGATCGACAAAAAAATGGCTCACTCCACCTCCCTAAATCCCAAAGCCACCTCTTAGTGTAAGTCGATAAATACAAATATTTCACACAATCTAAAAGCTATAGTCGCCAAATTTGAAAGGTATAGTGCTAGCAAAACGCTTCTAAAATCCGGTTTACAAAATTTTGGACCCATCCAGGCCCAAAAACCGATCAAAGCCCATATCTCCCGCAATTTAAGAGTTATAGTTAGAATACTTGGAGTGTAGATTTTTTTGGCCCACTCCCGCCTTCCAAATTCCCAAAGCCTATATCACCCGCAATTTAAAAGGCAAACTTGGACGAAATTTCTTGGCTACACACACACCCTGTTCTTTACTACCTGTTACCAGCTGGTATTACTTATGGTCAAAGTGTTTCGTTAATGTATAATGATAGCTTCATTTTTTCTGTCTTCCTGTCATGGGTCAGTGGGTTAGTGTTAGTGTTAGTCAGTGTTAGTGGGTCATAAGCTTGAAATGAATTGATATGTACATATGGGGATCTGCAATCAACAGCCCTTGTATATCATGGTCGGGTCTGGTGCAGAAGGCGTGCGTCAAACAATACATATACCACACCGGCGTCGTTGATATCTACGTATCCTTGGTTTTCTCCCCTTTCTCCTTAATTTAAATTCATCCCCTTCCCCTTCTCCCCTAGCTTCGTTTTGATTTTTGTTAGTTTTGTCGTTTTGAATTCGAATTAACCTGGATGTGCAATCAATTAGCTATTGCCATTACGGGCTTCTAGGGACCCTATATACTATATATAAAATTAAAGTAGTGTGTCGAGATATATCCGCAAAAACCCTGCCCTCACTCCCGAACAGAGTTAATTCGTTAACGGATCCCGATAGATTGATTATGTTCCGGAGATTAGTAAAATTACACGAACAAAAGGAAAAAACTTCTGCAAATTTTTTTTAGAAACTTGGACAGATTGAAGTCAATAAACCAGGAAAAAATAACAAATTGACTGCAAAATTGCAGAAAGAAAATTGTGAATATTAAAAAAAACAGACAATATAAGAGCATATGTCCACTTTTTAGTAATTGAAAAAGTTCAATTGCTGTGTTAACAATCTCATTGTCGTCGTCCTCTGCACCTGTTGCCTTTGGCGCAGGCGAATGCGGAGGCAGCAATTCAACGCGATTTGGACAAGACGCGCGCATTCAATGTGCCTATCAAGAGCGAGCAAATGTTGGAGCAGCTGCAGGAGTTGGAGCAATCGTTGCCGCAGCTTGCGCGTGAGCAAATGAAGGATTTGCCGCAACCGAATATGTTTAAGGGCACCCTGAAGGGCTATCAGATCAAGGGCATGACCTGGCTGGCCAATATCTATGATCAGGGCATTAGCGGCATCCATGTGATAAAAGTGCATTGATTGCAATGCACTGGCGTCGCCCTCTGCAATTTCTCAATCATATTGGCGGACATGGGCTCAATGCAGCCTTTGGTGTTCAGCAGGGCGTATATGGCCTGATAAGTGATGAATATGTCACTGTTGAAGTTGTTCCAGTGGTTAATGCGACGCATGTACTCCGAACAGAAATCATCGGAAATCACGTGCATATTTAAACGACTCATAAATGCATTTATCTTGAAACCAACCCGAAAATTGCTCGAGGGCAATTCTTCTTTCTCAATGATCTGATTGGCCAGCTCCATCATATGATCTAGCAGAGCCAAGTGCTTGGGCGTTAGCTGGAGCAAGGGACAGGTATTTTTGGAACAAATAACATATAACATATATATATAATATGTATATTCACCGCTGTCACATGCGCAATATCCTCTTTCGGCAAGACAATGAAATGAAGTTGAGCCTTTGGGCAATTTACATTACGCAGAACAGTTGCTCGATCGGATTGAAGGACAACATCTTCGCCAGTTTCCATTTTGCGGGTCAAGAGGCCTCGTAGAAATTCCAGATCATTCTCTTGCTCCTCCATAGCTTTAATTATGTAAGCAAAGCAAGGATCAAACTGCACTGCAAATAAGTAATCAGACTAAAAGCTTTTGATCGAACTGTCAGTAAATGCAGCTGCCAGTGTTGAAAACATTGTTTGCTCAGCCAAATGAGCGCAATAAAAAAGATTGCTATTGTTGCAGTTTTGCCTTGAACCCAACCCAAAAATCAGCGTTAGTGACGTCACAGCGCTTCGAAGATTGCCTCCTTGCCTTTTTTTGCACTACGCCTAAGTGCCCGAACAGAGTGATATTTGAAAGAGTTCTCACTTATTATTGCCAATCATAGTATGACGGAAAATTCAACCGCAAACTACACTGCTCAGGTTACTTATATCTGAATTTAAGACTGGAAATGTGTCTTTCAATATATAGTGGGAAACCCCCTAATATTAAATAGATTACTTCTCTTATTTTGAATTTGATTTAAGTGCAACATTTATTAAATGTGAACTTTACTACCTTTAAGGTAACAAAATAATAATAAAACATATTTAATTGCACAGTAAAATGCACATGATTTGATTAAAATTTTTATCAGAAATGAAAATGAGTAATAATAGAAATAAAAAATGAGGACACCTATTTATATATATGAATATCTTTAATAACGAGTTTCTTTTTTATTTGGATTTTGCTTTTGTTTTCGAGGCTGGTTTTTCCTTGAATGGTTTCGGTTTGTTGGCCTGGGCCGGATTCTGACCCGGATTAACAGTATTCGCGAACTGTTGTGAGCCCAAACCTTTTTGTATATTCGGCTTTGAGTATTTGTAGCCTTGCTGTTTAATAATCAAGGGTGGAGAACACTCTGCTCCATTAACATTGCTCATGTTTTGGGGCGTAGCATGGGAGCCTTGTTTGTTTGGCATATGGTGAGATCCTGGAGCTGCAAACCGATTAGGAGCAGCTTGCCGCATGTTGGGATATTGCTTAAATGGATTGAATGGAGCCTGATGCGGCATGTTAACATTATTTGGAGCATGGCCCAGCTGAAATTGCTGATTGAATACCGAATTATTCGAGTTCATATGTGGATTTTGGTTGACCCTTCGCCAATCTGGAGCATGCTGATCACGATTAGGATTTGTTTGATGGTTTCCAGGACCAGCTGGCCTATGGGACGATGTCCTCAAATTATTTGGGGAATGGCCCAGACGATAATTTGGAAAATGCTGAAATTGCTGATTGAATACCGATTTATCCGAGTTCATATGTGGATTTTGGTTGACCCTTCGCCAATCTGGAGCATGCTGATCAGGATTATGATTTGTTTGATGGTTTCCAGGACCAGCTGGCCTATGGGACGATGTCCTCTGAAAGTGTCTCGCGAACGTATTTGAATATGGAGCCAGCGGCGACTGTTGATCGCCCTGTTGCTGTCCCATCGATTGTGGAAAGTTCTCTGGTTGCGCCTTGGACGGAACAATGCGATGAGATTGATCTTCCAGCACCTTAGCGATTGGCGTCAACTTCGTTTCGTCCAACATGCGAGTGAGTTTTTCCACTTGATCTTTGATCCTAAACTTGCCCTCTCGCTCCTTCCAATGCGTGAAGAGGTGAGCCTTCAAAACCACCAAACTCTTGCTAACAAAATCGCATTGATTGCATCGCAATTCAATTGATTTTCGCAACTTTTGCCTCTCCTCCTCAGGCATTGGCTCAATGTAGCCCTGGACAAGCAGCAGGGCGTAAGCCGTTTGATAGGTGAGGAACAAGGCAGTGTTGAAGCTGTTCCAGTGCTGTATGCGTCGCATGGACTCCGAGTAAAAATCGTTGGAAATGACATGCATGCAAAGACGATTCATAAACGCATCGATCTTGAAGCCCATCAGAAAGTGACTGGAGGGCAAATTTTTCTGCTGTTCGATTATTTGATTTGCCAGCTCCTTCATGTGGTCTAAGAGCTGTAAGTGATCCGCCGTCAGCTGAACGAGGTCACAGATTAGCAGAGAATGGAATTGATTTTTATTTACTTATTTATTGATTTACCGCAGTCACATTGGAAATGTCTTCTTTGGGCACGACCAGAAAATGATATTGCGCTTTGGGATAAGCATCTTTCATGACTGCTGCTAGTTCAGTTTCAATTAGACATTCATGTTTCTTTTGCAATCCACGTGTCAAGTTGCCTTTTGCAGCTTCCTCCCGCTTATCGCCCATTTTTCTTAGATGTAATTACAGAGAACTTAAAATCACTAAATCGACTACGATTTGCTATTTGACAGTGTTGCAAAGACTGCGCAGGCGGCTTTGCATGCACACACCCATATGCTCATGCATACGTGTAATATTTGAATTATTGTTGCTTTGCTTACAGTGTTAGTCAGTGTTGTTGTTGCATATGATCTTTAAGCATTGGCAAGGTTTTTGCAATAAATTCACAGCATGAAATCCACTTTGAAATTCCGCCCAACTTTCACCACGTACTTCAACAATATTGCGTGCCAACAAATGCATTTCTTCCAGCAGTGGCAAATGTTTTTTGCTCAACTACAAATTAAAAAAAAACTCGATTTTTTTCCCTTGAGGATTTGCTATCTTTACCTGAAAAATGCTGGGAATGTCCTCCTTTGACAGCACTAGATAATGATGACGGGCTTTTGGATATTTATCGGCAATTACAACTGCTGTATCCGTTGATATAATTAGATTAGCAGGATCCAAAATTGTTTTGATTAACCCGGTTTGCCACAACATTATTAGCAGCTGACTGCGTTGCTTTAGTATTGATAAATGCATAAAAGGCCTGTATGCAGTGCTGTATAGCGAGTTCGTAAGCACAATGGTGCGTGCGTCAGACGCACTATTGCATATATATGGGTGGTGTTTTCCAAAAAAATAATGACATTCATATATAGAGTATGTGAAATAAATGACAAATAATGTAAGTAAATTAGTTATTTATATTTTGTGTGAATTGCATGACAACTGTTCACTCGTTTTGAGTGTACTGCCCAGCACTGTTACTAGCACAGCGAATGCAACCCTGCACGCAACCCTGTTAACAACAACAATGAAGCGTAAGAGTCGAGAAGAATATTATTTGTTTGGCTGTCTAAATGTGCTTGTGTGTAGCGTGTGGCCCCGTAAAAAAGTGTGTACCGCAACACACAAAAAGAGGCGTGCATTTTTTACGCAACGCATGCATGAAAATTGCTCAATTACGTGATACATTTCAATCGGAATTCATTCGAATCTCATTTTGAAGCATCCAGTGCAGCGCCAACTTAACGGAAATTTGCATATCTTCAATTGAATGCCCCCAATCCGAAATTTCCCAACTAAACAAAAAAAAAAAGGGATTACACAAAGTGCATAAAATATAAAATAAATTATCCACGCAATATGGCGCATGCGACAGCAACAAAACCACGCGTTATGGCCGAACCGTTGCACATTCAACGCCTGGAGACGGCTCTAAATATGCGCCCCTTCATGCAGATGGCTCGCGAGGTGCTGAAGCGGCCACTGAGCAGAGGGAGTGGCGTGAGCAGCGCCACAGAGCTGGAGGCTAACGAGGAGCAATGCATTGACTCCGATGACTCCTCCACTCAGGTGGGCGTTGTCAGGCTAAAACGCAAACAGACACGACGCAAACGTCTTCTGGGCAGCAAAGAAGGTAATTAAACTTAGGATGTGGGTGGAGGAGTTAAGTTCACTCATTAAAACTATTCATCTTTGCAGAGCGACAGAGCGTCAAGGCGCAAATATACAATTTCAATGATCTGACCAGCGATCGGGAATGGCTCTACGATGCCCTGCTTAGCGATACGGAGAGCGAGGGGCAGGCAGTGAGCGATGAGGATGAGTACATTCATCAAATGCTGCGCGAGCACATACAGGAGCAGCGTCAGCGCAAGAACTATTACAAGAAACCAACGGTAAGTCAAAGGCCCCAAACTTTAAATGATGCCTTTTTGAATTCCTTTTGATCTTGCAGAATGCTCAATATGCCTACTATGGCAGTGGCTTGCTGTCCAATCATGACGTCTATGCAGAGCGCCAGCAGGCCACAGTTGGGGTGCGCAAGCGGCGGCGTCGCACCAAGCAGGAGATACTGCTGGCGCGTCTGGCTGAGGCGCAGGCGGGCCCCAAGCCAGTTAAACAGCGTAGGCGAGGGCGGAAGAAGCGCAGCACACTCGACTCGCCGGAGTCGGGCGAGGTGCCGCCGTCAGAGCTGGGCAAGTATTGCTTTGGGGACACGCTGCCCGCGAACGAAGACGATGAGGAGGACAACGGAGAGATGGTTGACTACAAACGGGAGTTGGCCAATTTGGCACTGGACTATCCCGACGAGGACGAGGAAATCGAGGAGGAAGTGGATGTGGTGGGCGCCACGGATGGCCAAGTGACGCGTGTGCGTTGCCGTCGCAAGAATCCGGAAGTGTTGGCGGCGCGTCGTCGTCGCATCTGGCAAATTATGTCGAAAAAGGAGTCCGGCCGGCTACAACGCATCAAGAGCAATAATCATAAAGAGATGCTGGCTAATTGCAAGCGCGTCGCCGGCATGTGTGCCAAGGTTGTGCGCCAGCGTGCGCTCAACTCCCAACGCACCATGAAGGAGACGGTGTGGCGGGCCAAACGCCTGACCCGCGAAATGCTCAACTATTGGAAGCGCTATGAGCGGGTCGAGCGCGATCAGCGTCGAAAACAGGAGCGCGAGGCCGAGGAGCAGCGGAAACAGGATGTGGAGCTGATCGAGGTAAAGCGGCAGCAGCGCAAGCTCAATTTCTTGATTACGCAAACGGAGCTCTACGCTCACTTCATGTCCAAGAAACTGGGCCAAGGCAGCGAGGCGGATCAGTTGCGTATACTCAGCCAGCTGGATGAGGAGCACAATGTCCGACTGGCTGCCCACGATAATTACGATGCGGGCGAAATGAAGCAGCTGGCGCAGGCGAATGCGGAGGCAGCAATTCAACGGGATTTGGACAAGACGCGCGCATTCAATGTGCCTATCAAGAGGGAGCAAATGTTGGAGCAGCTGCAGGAGTTGGAGCAATCGTTGCCGCAGCTTGCGCGTGAGCAAATGAAGGATTTGCCGCAACCGAATATGTTTAAGGGCACCCTGAAGGGCTATCAGATCAAGGGCATGACCTGGCTGGCCAATATCTATGATCAGGGCATTAGCGGCATCCATGTGATAAAAGTGCATTGATTGCAATGCAGCCTTTGGTAAAGTTCAGCAGGGCGTATATGGCCTGATAAGTGATGAATATGTCACTATTGAAGTTGTTCCAGTGGTTAATGCGACGCATGTACTCCGAACAGAAATCATCGGAAATCACGTGCATATTTAAACGACTCATAAATGCATTTATCTTGAAACCAACCCGAAAATTGCTCGAGGGCAATTCTTCTTTCTCAATGATCTGATTGGCCAGCTCCATCATATGATCTAGCAGAGCCAAGTGCTTGGGCGTTAGCTGGAGCAAGGGACAGGTATTTTTGGAACAAATAACATATAACATATATATATAATATGTATATTCACCGCTGTCACATGCGCAATATCCTCTTTCGGCAAGACAATGAAATGAAGTTGAGCCTTTGGGCAATTTACATTACGCAGAACAGTTGCTCGATCGGATTGAAGGACAACATCTTCGCCAGTTTCCATTTTGCGGGTCAAGAGGCCTCGTAGAAATTCCAGATCATTCTCTTGCTCCTCCATAGCTTTAATTATGTAAGCAAAAGCAAAGATCAAACTGCACTGCAAATAAGTAATCAGCCTAAAATCTTTTAATCGAACTGTCAGTAAATGCAGCTGCCAGTGTTGAAAACATTGTTTGCTCAGCCAAATGATCGCAATAAAAAAGACTGCTATTGTTGCAGTTTTGCCTTGAACCCAACCCAAAAATCAGCGTTAGTGACGTCACAGCGCTTCGAAGATTGCCTCCTTGCCTTTTTTTGCACTACGCCTAAGTGCCCGAACAGAGTGATATTTGAAAGAGTTCTCACTTATTATTGCCAATCATAGTATGACGGAAAATTCAACCGCAAACTACACTGCTCAGGTTACTTATATCTGAATTTAAGACTGGAAATGTGTCTTTCAATATATAGTGGGAAACCCCCTAATATTAAATAGATTACTTCTCTTATTTTGAGTTAACAATCTCATTGTCGTCGTCCTCTGCAACTGCCTTGCCTTGCAAATAACCTATTGGCGCCAATCATTTTCGACTACTTTTTTGTCAGTCAGTTAGCATGCGCCGAGTCAATGTAATTCAAATCTAATAAAATGAAATTTAATTTCTTAATCGTATACACATATAAGCCGTTTTTAAAAAACAACTTTACCTGATGTTTGTTTTGTTCTCATAATTAGCTGAAATCGCGTTTAACCTACTCATTCGACAAGGACAACAAATTTGAAACAAATCCAGCTACATCAAAAATGTTTTGTATTACCTGGTAGCAAATCGCTGCTACCCGAAAAAAATAAATAAATAATTAAAATTGATATCCACAGTTTAATATTTTATATAGTGAGTGTACTATATTATATATATATTATATTGAATTTTGATTTAAGTACAATATCAAAAACAATTATTTGATTGAAGCGAAATAAATGATCGATTTCCGGATGTTTGGGATTTTTCACTGCTAAATCAGATTAAATTAGGAGAAAGGATAAATTCGAATTACTGATTAATGCTGACCTGGCCACATTTAACATAGCAAATATTTTAAAAACATTTTAGTTCAATACAAAAATAAATAAATAAATTTGTAAAGATCGCTGTAAAAAGTAATCGAAGAATGAAGAAAAATAAAGATGACTTGAGACGAACGCCTAGTTTAGTACTATAATAAGACATTATGCATAGTACTTATTGCTAAGTTAGAAATGTTTTAAAATAAATTAAATAAAAAGTAAAAGTAAATAAAATAAAAGGGTTAAAAAATTAAGGATGCTATCCAGCACACAACAACAATGTTAGACAAATGTTAAATGAGCGGGCGCAAAGTTCAAATCGCAGCGGGAATCGAAAAACAAAATAAACAAACAATACTGCGAGCGCGAAAAGAGAGAGATAATCGACAGAG
>JAWNMU010000700.1:0-30865 GCA_035043665.1 Drosophila quasianomalipes
AGGTATTGCTAAAGAAAGGGAGGAGGAGAGAGATGGAGGAAAGTAAAAGGAAGGGAGAGGAATGGAAATCAAGCAAAGGGAGGGAGTGAAAAGAAATGAGGACGAACAGAAAATATCCGAACACATCCGGAGAAAGAACACGGAAAAATACAAGTGTCAAAACAAACAAACAAACAAACAAACAAGTAAACAAACAAACGCACTGGGGATGCAGACTATCAGTAAGGAGGGGTACGAGGGGTGAAAAGAAGAGGGTAAGAAGATGAAGTAGCAGACAACCAACAATGGGAAGTGGGGGAAGAAAGGGGGGAAGGGGAGAGGAGATGGGAGAGGGAAAGGAAAGAGGGTAGAAAGGGAAAAGGAAAGGGAAAGGGAAAGGAAAGGGAAAGTCATAGGGGAAGAGAAAGGTGATGGAAAAGAAGGGGAAAAAAAGTAGGCGATAATGGAGTGTAGAAGAGCAGAAAAAAAGAGAAGAGAAAGGGGATAAGGAAGGAGGGGGGTGGAGGCGAGGAGCACAGAGGTCATGATCTCTCTGGTCCACGCAATCTCAGTTACTTATATGATTTCTACGGTTTCTCTTATCTCTGTGATTTCTGGTCTCCATCGCACAACATGGCCTGGTCTGGCACGACATGATCACGCGATGAGAATGATATGTTTGGTGTCACTGGTCTTCGTGATTAAATGTTAAGCTATCCATGGGGTCAAGCATCTCCATAGAATCAACCGAACTAGTCATCTTCATGCTGTCAACGAACTCCACCATTCGATTATCTTCGCAGTGTCCGCTGTGTCGAAGTCAATCACCTACATGATCGTAGCTGAAAACATCGCCTTCAGAGAACTCGTTCTTTTGGAAATTCCAGTGCACAGATCGGATTCCTCAGTCGAAAAGAAACCAAGGCCACCCGTCTTTCCTCTCTCCTTCTTCTCAGCCTCCTTCTCCTTCTGAATTTCTCTTCTTTCCCTCTCCCTTTCTTTCTCCTCTCCTTTATCTTCCTCCTTTTCTATCCCTCCTCCATACGCCTTCTCTTTCTCCTCTTTCCCCAGAGAACCACTCTCTATGTTAATGGGGCTCCGTTCTCCTCGCTCTTGTCCATCCGCAGGCAATTGTTGAATATATGTTTTCAATTTGAATGTTTGTGTGTGTACGTCATCTCCTTTCACTCCCCGGACCCCCCCTTCGAATAAGAGAAGGGGTCCGAGTTGGGTGTGGAAGGGGGAAGTCGGGGTGACTCAGAGAAAGGTGGGAGTGGGAGAGGACAGAAGATAGGGGGTCTATCTTTGTGTCACTGTTGTTGTTGTTGCTGTTGTTGTTGCTGTTGATATTGTTGTTGTTGTTATTGTTATTGTTTATGCTGAGTCCCCCTACATGTTGGTTGAACGGGAGAGAGCGGAAAGGAGATTCAAGAGAGGAGAGGGGGTGGGGGGAGTCAGAGAAGGGAGTGGAGGGATATGACTCAGACAGAAGAACGACGTCTGGGGTAGAGAAATAGGAAGAGGGTGAGGTGGGAGAGACGGGGAAAGAGGGGTTTGGTGGGGGTGCACTGACCCTCCTGTTCCCACCCCCATCCCCACCCCCATCCCCATCCCCATCCCCATCCCCATCCCCACCCCCATTCCCACTCCCCCAGCTAACCCTGTGCCCCCTGCTATTCCGACACCCAGTCTCCCTCTGTCCCTCTCAGCGTATTCACTCGAAGGGCTCATATCCATGTCCTGCATCTGTTCTCCCCCATGCTCACTCCGCCCGTACCCTCCTCCGTATCCTCCACCTCCACCTCCTCCTTCTCCTCCTCCGTATCCTCCGTATCCTCCATATCCTCCGCCACTCCCACTTCCCCCACTTCCGCCCCCTTCTCCTCCTTCTCTTCCCCCTCCTCCCCCTCCTCCTCCGCCCATCCCCGTACCTCCCCCTGACCCATATTGCTGGTTAAAGAAAGAGGGCTCTAAAGCATCTACGTACTCCTCCTCTTCCTTGTCTTCTTCTTCTTCCTTGTGTGCCTCTCCTCCTGTCTGTCCCAGTCCTTTTCCGCCTTCCCCCTGTACACCTGCCCCTCCCCCTCCTCCCTCCCTCAGTGCATATCCCTGGACGGATGGATAGGGTTGCGATTGCTCATATGCCCCAGCCCCAGAGGAGTGGTACTCGTCTACCTCCATGTCGTAATACATCTCCTCCTCCGTCTCCTCCTCGTCGTCTACCCCTTCCCTCTCGTTTCCTGTGTACGCAGAATGAGAGTAGAAGTGTTGGTGTGCGTGAGAAGGGAGAGCGGGGGAAGGGGAGGGGAAGGGGCAGTGTGGAGAGTGAGGTCCCTGATGTCTTTATCCAGTGAATGCACGAAGTCATGGCCCTCATAGCGCCAGTCCTCTCTCGCCCTTTCCACATCTCTCTCCCTTTCTCTTTCTCTTTCTCTTTCCCTTTCTCTTTCCCTCTCCCTTTGCATTTCCCTTTCTCTCTCCATTTCTATTTCCCTCTCCCTCTCCTTTCTTCGTATCTCTATTTCTCGTAGTTCCTTTTCCTTCTCTGCCTTTTGTCTCTCGTACATATGTTCCTTTTCCCTCTCTGTCTCCCTTTCTCTTTCCTTTTCCCTTTCGCTTTCCCTCTCTCTCTCTCTCTCATGTACTTCTCTCTCCCTCTGCCTTTCCCTCTCGTGATCGTTCCCGATGTCTTTCTCCCTTCCCTTGAAGGGCTCTCTGTCGCTGAAAGGAGAGGGGACGTGCGGAGTGGAGGGGGAAGGAGACGAGTCCACAGTAGTGTTCGAAAAGGAAGAATCGTTTGCGTGGAACATCCCCCCCAGCTCTGGACTTTTCTCCTCCTTCTCCTGCGCAAACCTCTCCCGCTCCCTTTCCACCTCTCGCTCCCTCTCTCGTGTCTCCATCTCCATTCTCTGTTGCTGTTGCTGTTGTTGTTGTTGTTGTTGTTGCTGTTGTTGTTGTTGTTGTTGTTGTTGTTGCTGTTGTTGCTGTTGTTGTAGTTGCAACTGCTGGAGCTGTTGCTGTTGTTGTAGTTGCAACTGCTGGAGCTGTTGCTGTTGTATTTTCTGTTGCACTTGTTGTTCGACTTGTCTGCTGCGTTCCCTTTCGTCGGTGGGTAGCACTCCCCTTCCCCTCATGAGCTCTTCCCTCTCCTTGACTAGAGTCAATGCGTTCGAGAGGGCTTCGTTGGCAAAGAGAGAGGAGAAATACTGTAGGTCGGGGGACGAAGAAGAGAGCATCTGGAACCGGGTGTGCATTTGCTGTGCAAAAGAGGGGTAAAGGAGGGACGGGGAAAGGGGTATGCCCGAGGGAGAGGAGGGAGGGTCGGATGAGGTTGATACCTGGGAGAGAGAGGTGACGATGCTGAGAATTTGAGTGGATCTCTGGGTCATGTTCCGAAGTTGTGGATCACAAGAGAACCAGGGGTGGAGCAGGAGGTCAGCGATGTTGACCGAGCTGTTGAGGTTGTCAAAAGAGAATCTCCCTCGCAGAAGAGGGTTGGGGTTCAGGAGAGACCCAAACAGCTCCTTCAACTGAGAAGAAAACTTGATGGGAGAGGAAAGGAACTGCTTCGAAGTATGGGTGCTCTTTTCCATAACGTTTTCCACATACGCCCAGAAGGCTGACCTGTTGTTCACCCAAAGGTTGTACCTGTAACATGCCTTCACGTCGGTCGAAGAAAAAGGTGCAAACGCAGTGAGGAGAACGAATAGCACCGTACCGATGCCCCATATATCGAGGGCCACTGCGTCGTATGTATCCTCGGGTAATTGGGAGACAGAGAGCGAAGGATTGTTCCGCAGAAGCTTCGACTGGGTCTGTCTGCGCAGGTACAGCTCAGGAGCCAAGTACTCCTGAGTCCCACATACAGTTTTAGCTATGAGGAAGACGTCTTCGTAGCGAAGAGCTTCCCTAGGCCAAAGTCCGCAACCTTCACCTCCATGTTCCTCCCCAGAAGAATCTGTTCGGGTTTAGGTCTCGGTGGACGATGCCCTGGAGGTGAGCATACCTCACTCCACAGATCACCTGGAAAATGATAACACGGGACACATCCTCTGCAAACGCGCCTGACTCTGTAATGTAATCAAAGAGATCGTGGAGCGGAGCGAGCTCGATCACAAGCACGAACGTTGCGTAGGGCTGATCTCCAGCCATCACACACTGCACCTCTTCTAACACCTCGATCAAACGGACGATGTTAGTTGCGCCAGGAAACGACAACTCTCCCGATAGAGATAGGAGGATATCTCTCTCCACAGAAGCCTCCATCCACTTGTGTCGAATAGGGCGGTTGAACCCATCCACACAGTACTTCTTTTTTATCATTTTCAAAGCAACCCAGTGGCCTGTTTCTCGGTGTTGCCCTATTCGAACTTCGAAGCAACCACCTATTGTTGAAAGAGTACCCAAGGAAATGTCAATACAAGCACGCAGGGGAAAGGCAGCGAAACAGAAGAATAGACAGAGAAAATCCAGGACAAGCAAGAGAGGAGATTATAGACATTGATGGATAAAGCATGTTGGTGGCAGAAATTAGAAGTGTATGTAGTGGTAAATAATGAAAATCAAGTAATGAGCAAATGAGAAGTAGTTAGAAGTGGCGGGAGCATAAATTGAAAACAAAATAATGAGAGCATAGCGAAGATAGCGACATATTTCAGCACAAGAAGAGGAAACAGATGTAAAAAAATAATACGCTGTTTATATGGTATGTTCGGTTTGAGGGGAATGATAGAGAAGATTCTAAAAACAAAAGTGAAGAGCATCCGAGATGGCATACTAAAATGTTCAGGAACAAAATGGAAGTGCGAAAGACACACATAAAAGAAAGATGAATAGAACAAAAAGAGTGTATATACTCAAGAAAAGTTATATGTTTGTACATGATGTAGTAAGAGGTGGTAAAATGTCAAGGAAAGTTCACAGAATAGAGCTAATAGATTAAATACGTACTATGGAAACCTATGAAAGAGAAAGAATGAAATATGTAAAATTACCTTTTCCTAGTGAAGGGCCAATATTATATGGGCCAACCACCCTCTGCAAATTGTTCACCTGCAGACATGTGTTTCTCGGAATAGTATCGTCACTTCTAAGAAAAGCCCCTCTAAATACTAGTAGTTGATGTTGAGAGAAGCTATATTTGGATGCTTTTGTTGTGGCAGATATAGATTACTTAAGCGTATTTGAAGTATATCGTCGCTGAATTAATATAACCGTAAGTACTCTCGAATGGTACTTCCTAAATGTGCAAAAATAGGACAGCGTATCAAGAATAGGAATCGAAAAAGGAGTAGTTAGTCTCTCGCTTGAGGAAATGGAAAAAGTGAAAAAATCTGTTCAATGAGAGAAAAAAAGAAAGACAAATCCTAAAAAGGCGGAAAACAATACACAAAACACAATTATATGTCATATAATTCCTCGGAAGGTTGATTAGCAAGTTCGACTCACAAGCCATCTATAAAATTGAGGCTCAATTATTAGCATTTTTTTTCTCTCGCTCTCTAAAAGTGGAAAAATTAGTTGGTTTTGAATGTAATAGTTGAAATGGTTTACAAAAGTGGACGAACATTGTACAGTATATATATAGTCTAAGTTGACGTATATAATTTCGCGAAATTCGTAATAATATACAGAACACATGGTTATTTATGAGGCCTGAGAAGAGAACACTATTTTGTGTGAAATATGAATGCGTATTTATCTTTTTGTGAAATTGTTCACTTCTGAATTGTTTGTATACTTCTTTTAAATGTTGAATCTTAATATAGTCGATATAAAAGATTTGAAGAGTATTTTACATTAACGAATACAAATATTAACGACTACAATTGATACGGTCAAGAATATATGTCACTGTACACTATTTAAGAAGCTCATAAATATCTAAATTGAATGGATGAACATGCTAGACTTGATAAACATCCTCAAATCTTATTTGAATACACGTATAGCATCGACAAAGCCATTGTCGGGAATATATGGCATTCTACCCTATTATATTCTATTCTGAATAACTCATAAATATCTAAATCACTATGGATTGATATATTAGACGTAATAAACATCCTCAAAGCTTATCTGAATCCACATAGAACGCGACATTTTCAGATATATTGCGGATTGAAGTTTTCAATGCCTGCAAGGGTTCGATTGTAGATTTGTCCGTCTACGTGCCAATGATTTTAGTCCGAGTTTATCGACTTTTTCATGAATTGTGGAATCGTCCCCACTGCAGCCGCGCCTAGGGTTCAGATTTAACGCTAAGAGGCCCGCACAATGAGCTTTTTGTCGCTGCTCAAGTGTGGTAAGCTTTTTGACTAGGAATTGGAAGTTTGTACCACCGAGATTTGCTGCTTGTCGTACCGGTGTACATCCAAGGTTGAAAAGTAGGGAGGTCTGCCAAGGATACGGCAACTCTCTTTAGTTGGGTTTCCCAGCTTTTGACAGAACATCATGATGTATCTACAGACCATTATACTCAAGGATACGCCGTAAAATAAACCACAGAGGTTTAAGAGCAACCTTGTTGTTTCACTCTAGATTTGGCGTGGAAGGATTCGCCATCTGAGTAAGTTTGTTATTTTCTTCTCCTTTTCGTAAGTCCATTTTTTTTATTTGTAAGTGTTTGTTGGTCACACTTTTCGCAACAATTCTCTAAGAGCTAACCGGTATGCTCAGGATGTTTGCAATGGCGGAGGTAATGAGGATTAACATGGTTTTCACGTAGTACAGTCGCTATATGTTGTTCAGCTATGGTTTGTATGTGTTCGCCATAGGGAACCTACCGATCTGTTATTCATCACGAGGACATGGACATAAGTGAATTATCAGATCAAACCTGTAGTATGTTTTTATTTGTAATGGTCTCATATGATTTCGTATTGCAGTCGCCTTTTCCCTAGTATAGTTTTTCACTTTCTTTCAAGTTTTCTCATTCTAGGATATTTTTTTTGGCATTTTTTGAAGCGAATGTTTTCTATTTTAGACTTGTTTTATTATGTCTGATTCATATTTTTATGAGCTCGGGGGGTGTCGGGAATATATGGCATTCTACCCTATTATATTCTATTCTGAATAACTCATAAATATCTAAATCACTATGGATTGATATATTAGACGTAATAAACATCCTCAAAGCTTATCTGAATCCACATAGAACGCGACACCATCCTGAACTTTTGCACTCACATTCGTATTTTTGATCCCTTCAATTAGTGTTTTTTTTTTTTTGGCATGATTTAAGAAAGATATGTAGTTAGTTTTCTACAATATTTTAAACAATTAGTTCTATCAAAACTTATCCGCAAAAAAACTAGTTCATAGCATAAAAATATACAAAGTAGTTTCAAAACACAAAAATACACACAAGTATGTGCATATACGCACAATTACTTCAATGGTATAACACTTAGTGGCAAGTATTCATCTGCACACTACTGTACTACCATTCTCAGCCCATTGCATTTTCTGATATATTTCTTTCTCAAGCAAAACCAACGTTTCATAAGACTACTACACGTCTGCTCGATATATTCCACGTTTGCTGTTATACTTCTTAATATAGTAGATTCGAGTTTATTTCATACATATCAAGTTCAAGCGCAGAACTTTCAGTATATATCGTGTCAATACATATATTTCAAATATTTAATAACTGTTGAATCTCTATCAAACATTAGAAACAAATAGAACCGCAATCCACTCCCATACATTTCTATTTGAAATAGCCATCATACAACATATCCATACTTCGAATGTTCAGAAATATGAACGACTTATATTTGTAAATGGAGTACGTATATATATTATGAATATTGTATTGAAATATATCACATATTCATAAATATTCGTTTTGAAGTATAATCTGGACTCAATCAGCGAAAAAGATTAGAGCATGCGCGACCTGAAAGACATACAGAAT
The DNA here is from genome assembly GCA_035043665.1 of Drosophila quasianomalipes. Lineage (NCBI taxonomy): Eukaryota > Metazoa > Arthropoda > Insecta > Diptera > Drosophilidae > Drosophila > Drosophila quasianomalipes. The sequence goes on from JAWNMU010000700.1 coordinate 7,901, forward strand.
CACTTTCTGAAGTAATTTACCATGTCTGTGTCAAAGCCCCCTGTCGTGCTGGACAATGGTACCGGGTAAGTCATATCATTTATTTGTATCATAATTTGAACACACTTTGATTTCCAGCATTTATTTCAGTTTCCATTATTTTTCACCGGTCTTGATCATTTTACAGATCAACATTCTATTTCTTTTTTTCTACGCGTCACTACTTGGTTCAACCAATCAAGTTTTTATTTTTCACATTCTGCATGCATAATCTATGAGGACTTGTGTACTCCTCCTGCATATGATAATCATTTTTCTTTATTTAGACTTTAGTTTTCGTGTTTTCTCGTCTCATTTTATTTTTTGTGATAGAAGATCGACTAATTCGCACTTGAATTTCATTTACTTCCCTCTCTCCATGTCGACAGATACACCAAGTTGGGATATGCCGGTAACTTTGAGCCTAACTGTTTGATCCCTACCTACATTGCTGTCAACTCTGGAAAGGTCGCCGGAAAACCCGACGACGCTCAGGACCTTGACTTCTTCATTGGAGACGAGGCTACTGTGAAGAGATCTAACTACAATGTAGACTACCCCATTCGTGAGGGTGCGTATTTATTCGTTTGCGTTCTGCTATCCCATTCCTTGTACTTCCTTTTGTAAATGAATCGCCCAGTAATTTTCTCAATTATCTACGTTTTCTTCGTTCTAACACTTTTTTGTTTGCATATTCCATTTCTCCTTTTTCTCATTATTCATTGGTGATGGATTATTTCTATTGTTAACTGCATTTATTCCTGCATTTATCACACCGCGTTTTAATGCACGTACTTAATACGCATTTTATGTTTCTCCATTCATTAATCCATCTCTTCCTACTCTGTCTATCTCTTGCTCCACTCCGCCATCAATCCTTCCTTGATACTACTTTATCTGCCTCAACCTATCATTTTTATCCCTACTCCACTTGATCTCCATTTTTTTTTATTTATTCTTGTTTCGCACACATTTGTACATCTCCATACGCATATACGTGCTTGTTACTCTCTTCGTGTTTGAATGGATTGGACTTATTGTTTGCATTGCTTGCAGGAGTTGTGTCTAACTGGGACAACATGGAGAAGTACTTGCAGCGCTGCATTTACCAGTACCTTCGTTGCGACCCCGAGGAACACTACTTCTTGATGACTGAGCCCCCTCTGAACTCCCCTGAGAACAGAGAGTACACTGCCGAGATCATGTTCGAAACCTTCAATGTCCCCGGACTCAGAATCGGAGTGCAGGCTGTGTTGGCCCTCTGTGCCTCTATGCTCAACAACCAGAAGGGAGCCAATGGGTCCGAGATCACCGGAACCGTCATCGACTCTGGAGATGGAGTGACTCACGTCGTCCCCGTTGTGTCTGGATACGTGATTGGAAGTTGTATCCGCCACATCCCCATGGCCGGAAGAACCATCACCGACTTCGTCGTCGACATGCTCCGTTCCCGCAACGAGCCCATCCCCGCCGACCAAATCCTCGATGTGGCTCGCCGTATCAAGGAGATGTATTCGTACGTGTGCCCTGACTTGGTTCGTGAGTACAACAAGTACGACACCAAGCCCCAGGACCACTTCTTGCAGTACAAGGGACAGGACAACCGCACCAAGGCAGAGTTCTCCGTTGACGTTGGATACGAGAGATTCCTTGGGCCCGAGGTGTTCTTCAACCCCGAGATCTTCTCCTCCGACTTCTCCACTCCCCTTCCCGACGTCATCGACCAGTGTATCCAGGCTTGTCCCCTCGACTGCCGTAAGCAGTTGTACTCGTACATTACTCTCTCCGGAGGATCTACCATGTACAAGAACTTCACTCGCCGTATCGAGCGTGACGTGAAGAAGAAGGTCCAGGAGCGTTTCGAGTTCAACAACAAGAGATTCCCTGACATGAACCTCAAGATGCTCGACGTCAACGTCATCACTCACCCTTTCCAGCGCTTCGCCGTGTGGTTCGGAGGATCTATGATGTCCACCCTTCCCGGAGTCCTCTCTTCCTTCATCTCCCGTGCCGAGTACGAGGAACAGGGACCTCGCGTCGCTCGTGCTAACGTTGCCTTCAACAGCATCTAAGTTGTCTTTTTTGTCATTCCTATTCCCCACTCCCCCACTTTTTTTTTTTATTCTTTCTCCTCTTATTTCCATTCTATTTGATCTTCTCCCTCCTTTCTGACTCTATTCTACATTCAGTCGTAAATCTTGTTTCTATTTGTCTGCTTTTCCTTTCCTTTTTTATTTCCCTTGTCCTTAGTTTTCTCCATTTTTATATCTACGAAAAGGAAAAGGTACTCCTTTATTCCACCTTCTTGTACTCTACACTTTTCTGGTTTCTTTAGTTATTTCACAACTTTCCTTTCTTTACTATTTCACGGTTTTCGTTCGCGCGAAGCATCTATTTATGAAAGGTTGTGCATAGTTTCTAATCTTCGTGCACCAAATAAAATATTTAAATAACACGTCGACATAGGCTTGAAACAGACTACTCGCTAGTGCTAGTGGTTCAAAGTGAAATTGGGATGCACATGTTGCGAACATTTTACTCGATACAAATTATGTTGGATGCGAAAGATGCCAGTTTTCTAAATTCTTCAACATCATTTTATTTACCATTTATTTAGCCAGTTTACAATAATACAAACATGAAACTGATATATACTACACAACATAAGAAACATTATATATGCCACAACAAACTACACATATAGTGTTGTTTTAAGCGTTAAACAATCTAGGGACATCCGATACACCAGCATCTCCAGCTAGGCGAATCAAGGATTCGCGAGTGGAGTCAGCCACCTTCTGCACTTCGTCTTCAGTCTTTCCAATCAACTTCCAATCGACTTGCCAAGTAATGGGAAAAGTCTTGTATTCCTCAAGCAATGTCTTGTAATCCCCTCCACTCTTTACCTTGCTTTGAAATGCAAGGAGCTTGTCATGGAGTTCCTGAACTCCAGCACGTGCCTACCAATCACATTCACCATAAAACAAAAAAAAAAATGTTAGATGGATCTACCTCCAAGCACACACATAACCAAAAACATATAAACATGCACCCTTCGTATAATACACATTCGGGCAATACCTTCTCAGCATCATAACACCCAGCAGATCCTCCAATGAGCTTGTGAGACATTTTTTAGAATTACTGGTACGTTTGGATGGATGGGTGTGTGTGACATATCACAATACAATTAGAAACGTATATTACATTAAAATACATATAAGATATATGATGCATACTGAGCGATCACATGCATGCACGAAGCCAGCTACGATTTTCTGAATTATATTTCTGTCAAAGCTTTCAAACGCTTTGAATGAACTTGTGCAAACGGTGGATGTGTATGTCTCAGATTTTTTTTACAGATATTTCCAATCAAGTACTTGAAGAACATTTAAGTGACTGAGACAGTAAACTCGTTCATAACCGTATTTTATCCACATTTATATAAGTATGTATTCGCGACATAAATAAAGCGAACCTTCGATATTCATCTTCAATCATGCACACGTTCACATACTAACAAGTTTTTCCGAAAAAGAAACACTTCTACTTTTCAACGAAAGCTTTTTAAATTCGCATTCCGGAATCACAGAAATAGGTATTACAACATTCACAAGCAGATAAAAATCCCAATAGTTTTAGAAACGAAGAGAATGGAATCTATGTAACCATATGCTATGCTTTTAATAATTGATTGTTTTTGTTTCCTTCTGTAAAAAATAAAGTGAAAAGACAACTTCAAGTCAGTACTAACAATTTTACTTTTCGCTACGTTACAGCTCTTTGCTAGGAATTAATATCTGCAGTTTTCACAAAAAATATATATACCTGTATATGAACAAATACATCTTCATTATATACATATAAATTCCACCAATCAGCTCTTCCTAGCTAATATTACAATTATATCTGTTTCTCAGCCAAGAATGAGCATTCAGGCACAAAAGGTTGCTCAGCAGGAGATCACTGTTCAGCAATCTGTAACATTGATGAAGGTACATTTGTATTCTGCATTCCGATTCCGTTATCTATACACATTTTTGTTTGCTCGATATAATAGCAGTCTCTAATATTAAATCACTGCCAACGGAATTTGGCAGAATCTGATGCGAACTGCTATTAGCAGTATTACGTACCTGAGAAACATCCTTCCGGAGGAGTGCTTCCAAGATAAAAACTTACAGGACTCTCGATCAAAACAATGCTTCCAAAAAGACCAGAGTCACGCCTTCTTATCAACTGGTTGGAGCAAGGAGTGTTCGATGCGTTAGATCGCAGATACCTTTCCGATGTTCTGTTTGCCGTGTATTCTTCCGATGACGAATTACTAGAATCCTATCAGTTCCATATTTCATATCCTGTAGAAGATGATGATGAAAACAGTACAGGGAGTAAGTTTCTTGATATCTTATACGGTAGCATATACATGGATATTTCTAGTATTTCTTGTTGGGTTTTTAACAGACGATGTATATACCGTACTCCTCTTCACATAGGCATCGTATTAACCCACAGCACTGCAGATTCATCCACTACTAAACCAGTCGTCAAGAAGGAGGAGATCAGAGATTCAACCGTTCGTATGATCAGAACCCTTGTGACTCTAGCTCAGACTTTGAAGGCTCTCCCTAAGAAAAGGCAAGTTCTTTTCCTTCCGAAAATTTTTTATCTCCCCTTACATGCAATACCTATCATACACATCGTATTCATTTGATTTCTGTCAAAATATTCCCTAACTTGATGGAAATATATTTTGTTGTCTTCATGCTTCTCTTCGTGTGTTTTGCGACCAAACATATTGACAATTTCTCTGCTCTTTACTTGATGCAGATATGTCACGATCAAGCTGCTTTACAGAGATGACGTTACACTCCCCGGGATACGAACCCAAGTTCTTCAGAGCAGGAAGAGATGAGGACGAAATGGTATTCGACGGAAAGCCATTCAAGGTTAGGGTGGGAGAGGTAAAGACTCGGTACCATGAGTTGTGGCTCAAGATGAAGACAAAGGAGGAGTCGTTTGGGGACGCAAAGGGAGAAGCAGCGGACAGGGCAGGGAAGTACTTAGCAGAGAACGAGTCAGATGATGAAGAGGAGGAGCAAAAGTTAAAGGGGGCGGAGAAGAATAACTCTCCGCAAAAGGAGTCATCGCACAAGAATATTTCCAAAGATGAGGATGAATGCGATCACGATGGCTCAAGTATTTCTAATCGATTCAAGAATTCCCTTGTACTCGAACCCACCAAAACAGGTACCTTTGCTTGCACACATACACATACCAATTTGCAAAGATGATAGATATTCAATGATTCTGGACGGCCTCATTTGCACGTCTCTCTCATTCTCTAACTCATACCAATATCACGCGGTGTTCTCATCAGTGCGCACCACGATGTCATCCTCTGAGTCGTCCACTGCTCCCAACACTTTGGTTTCTCCGGAGGTTGCCTCTGAAATCGAACAAATCAAGAGCGACCTTTCAGAATACGAGGTGACGATGATCGACGAAACCGAACACTACATGCGTTCAGACGGGAAGAGGTCCAAGGGAGAAACTTCTATCAACCGAAGCAGCCTCCAGCTCATATTCTCTAACAAGGGGGATTCTTCCCAACGTCTTGTGCACTCATTCTTCGCATTTCTCACGCCGAAACATCGTTCGTCCTGCTTCCAAGTGAATTCCAAAAAGCTCATTTTGGTGAAGGATCCAGGCCCTCGCGTTGTTCTGCACAAGAGAAACACGAGTCGGTCGCAATGGCTAGACTCCAGCGATAAGGAACCACGCACCTCCAGCATTTGATGGTCCTCTAGGGGGAAGAGAAGTCGAAAGTATGACGACACAGACGACGAATTGAATGATAAGATGGGAGAAATGAACAGCATGGGAAGACTTCCTGCGTCTCTGCATCAACGAGTAGAGAGAAACGAATTGATCTTGAGTCAGTCCATAGATGACATTCCCCAGAAGAACAAGAGACTCAAGAGCAGTGTCATACAACAACCCCCCTCAAACTCAACTATTAGGGTTAGGAGTAATCCACATACACACGCAGTACACCCGTGCTCAGATTTATGCACTGATGCATGCTTTTCTCAAACACCGCTTTAATTTGTACTTCTACTGCCTGTCCACACATATACACATGCCTATCTATCTATCCATATATATACTCCCACTTTACCTGATTCTACTTTGCCGTCAGAGTAACTGTTATTAGCTCCACGACTGACTAATCCTGAGCTACGGCTTCAAATGAGCTGAACGAGTTGTTGAAATGCAACAATCGTACAACACCCAATGCACAAATAGGACTGAAAAATAGTGCAAAATAAAAAAGGGTTCAGTTCCTCAATCTGCCATAGCGTCTGTATAAATATAAAACAACTAATTTTCAGCTTCTTTGCTTTTAGTGAACCACGTAAAGGCAGTTCGCCTTTTTCAAGTTTTGAGAAAAGTGGAAGTCAATATTATCAGATAACTAGATCTATCCGTGTTCAAGGCTACCACAGTACTTGTCTATCCTTCGGAAGAGTACTGCATAGTGACGTTGTTAGGGGCTTTTATTTTCAATAAATTGTCAGTTAAAAAAAATGTTCAAGGATATGCTATGTCAAATGTACGTAACTCGGAAACCTGGTGGTTACAGCAACTGTGCTTCATCTGGTGATTATTCGTATGATGAGCAAGTTTCAAGACATTCGTATGGCACGTGCTATATTTGGTGAGGTGTTTGAAGGACGTGTTCGTGTTTACAATATTTGGTGCAAGAAATAAAGGAATGTTATTTGGTCCTGACACTAAAGAGCTGATTGTATAACTTATCAAGAAGACACATTCACACACACTAACACACGCAAATACACATACACATATACATACAAATACACATACAGATACACTACACATATTCTTTTCCTCTCCTCTCCCTCTTCTCTCTCTATCCCCTTCTCCGATCGCTCTTAGCCATGGTCCAATTATTCCCCTTCCATTGATAATTTAGTCATCTTCATCGCACTCTCCAATCCTTTCCTCTCCGCTCCCTTCCCTTTTCTTCCATTCCCTTTTCCTTCCATTCCCTTCCTCACCCCTTCCCTTCGCCCTTCTCTCTTCCCTCTAATATCTCCCTCCTTCTCCCTCCTTCTCCCTCTCTCCCTCTCCATCTCCCTCCCCCTTCCCCTCCCTCTCCTTGGCCCTGGTAAGGTCGATTGAATACGAACTAAAATATCAGCATCCGACTGCCTCTTTTCTCTCCTCCCCTCTCTTCCCTTCCGCATCCTCTCCCATTCCGCGCCCTTCTTCCCCCTCCCCTTCCTCTACCCCCTTCCTTCTGTCTCTTCCTCTCTCCACAGTCATCTCTCTCTCTTCTCCCTCCCCTCCCTTCCCTCCTTCCCTTCCCTTTTCTCTCGTTCTCTTGCTTGCTTCCTCACTCACCCTTCTTCCTCCTCCTCACTATTTTCCTCCTTCTGTCCCTTCGTTTTCTCCTTTCCACTTCTTCCCCACACATCGCCTTCCTTCCTTCCCTTCTCACCGCATCGTCCTCTCACCTCCTCTTCCCTCTCCCTTCCCTTTCCCTTCCCCTCTCCCCTCTCCTTCCCAGCCCTCTTCCGTTCTCTTCCTGCTTGGATGCAGATATAAACCATATTCAGATCCAACAAATGGAATGAAATTATGAGTAAAACGTGAGAATAGGGGGAAAGAGAGAGGTCCAGCAGAATGAGACATTGAAAGAGAGGTAGAAGGGAAGTAACAGACTGAAAGAGGGAGGGAGAAGGAGGGAGAAGGAGAGGAAAGAAAGAAGACATGGAGATGACGAAAACAAAGAAAGAGAGACACATAAAACCATACACAAATAGCAGAACACAAAGTGTAGGAAATACACACAAATACATATAGACATGCCCACACATATAAACACAGACACAGACACATGTAAATACACACATATAAATACACACATATTCACTCAATGAGGGAGGGAAATGAGTTGAGAAGGGGGTTGGGAAAGAGAGAGGGAGAGGGACAGAGCAGATGAGAGGTGAGAAGGGAAAAGGACGAAAAAGCAGAGAATCAGAGTAGAGGGCGGAGGGATATCAGGTCAAGGAGGAGTGAGTGTTCATGTACCGATAATACCAGAAACAAGGGCGGAAATGACCGAAAGGTAAATAGCTCTGACTGGAAATAAAGAAAAGGAGAGCGGAGAGAGGATCGCAAACTTTGAGAGAGGGAAAGGGAAGAAGATGAAGGGGTGGAGACGAGTGGGAGAAGACAGAACGAGGATCGTTCCTAAAGAAAAAGACAAGGGAATACATCCGGAGAACTGGAAGATGGAGGAGGAAGTGGAGGAGAGAAAGGAGGAGGAAAGGGGAGGCCAGGAAAGAAGGAGGAGGAGGGGGCCACGGAGGGTTCAGAGAAGGAGGGGAACACATGGAGGAAAGCGAGGCATGAGAGGGAAGAGGATACGTCAAAATAGAAGAAAGAATGAGAGAGACAAAGAGAGAGGAGGAGCCCTTGTGCTTCTCAAACGACCCGGAGACAGAGATAAGGACTAGAATGGAGGCGAAGCGAGGGGAAGAAGGGAAGTGGGCGACGTCCAACACGAAGAAGTACAAAGCAGATTTTAGAAATGAAAGGGGAGGTCGTAGATGGTTATAGAAGAGGGAGGTGGGGGCGGGAGGAGGGAGAGGAGGGAGAGGAGGAAGAGAGAGAGGAAGAGAGGGAGGAGGAGAGGGAGGAGAGAGAAGCGGAGAGAGAGGGGTCGAAAGCGTCAGGAGGTAAGGCGAGGGAACGGCGCGAGGAAGAGAGAGAAGGGAGAGAGGGAGAGGACAATAGAAAGGAGAGAGAGAGAGGGTTACGAAGGCAGTAACGATGGGAATGGACGAGTACCAATCGAAGCATGATTTTCGAAGAGAAAGAAACGCAAAGGCGGAGGCGGAGGAGAGGAGGAATGTGGTCAACGATCAGCGAGGAACCATCTTCTTCTACTTGCCAGTTCATTTCGAACGAGTGTGGCGAAGAAGAGGGAGAGGGAGAGGAAGAGGAGGAGGAGTGCGGAGAGGAGGGGAAGGAAGAGAAAGAGAAGGAGGAAAAGGAGGAGGAAGAGGAGGAGGAGGAGGAGGAGGAGGAGGAGGAAGGGGAGAGAAAAGGAGAGAGATGCAAAAGAGCGAGACAGGAGGAAGCGCGAGGGGGAGAAAGAGGTGAGGGAGGAGGAGGGAGAGGGAGGAGAGGACGGAGAAGAAAGGAAGAGGGGGAAGACGGAGAAGAAGAAAGGAAAGAGGAGGACGGATGACGAGAAAAAGAAGAAGGCGCAGGTTGCAAATAGGAAGTAAGCGAAAGACGAGGCGGGGAACGAGGGAGATGAAGAAGGGAAAGGGACGGAAGAGAATGAAGAAGAGGAAGAGGAGGAGGAAGAGGAGGAGGAGGAGGAGGAGGAGGAGGAGGGAGGAGGAATAAGAGGAGGAAGAGGAAGAAACGAGAGAGGGAATAGGGGGTGAGGGGAGACGAGATGACAGTTCGCCTCCTTTGGAATAGAAGAGGGAAAGAACCTTCTACTATCTGTCTCCCTCTCCCTCTCCCTCTCCCTCTCCCTCTCCCTCTCCCTTGCTCTCTCTCCCTCTCTTCTCCTGCAAGCACCTCGTCCTTTCCCGTCCCCTCTCCTCTTCTCCACAACCCCAGAGAGAGAGGAGTGTGCGGAAAGTGATGGGTGGGAGGAGTGGGAGGAGAGAGAAGGGCGAAGAAGGATGGCAGCGACGTATTAGAGGATGGTGGAAGGGGGTGAGGGAGTGGGTGGGATGGGACCGAAACGTGAGGAGGGATGGGAAGGGGAGAGGAGAGGGGAGGGAGGAGGAAATAGAGGGAGAGGAAATGGTGGAGAGGAAATGGTGGGAGAGGGGATGGAGGAAGAGTGAGGGTAGAAATCCCTTCCGCTCGAGAAATGATATGGTGGTGATGTGGGTGACTGAGTGTACGTCATCTGGTTATACACAACGGGAGCGATAAGGGGAAGGGGAGTGGGAGAAGAGGCAGAGGTGTGAGAGGGAATAGATGGGTGGGGAGCAAGGGGTGGGAGGAAGTGGGGGAGAGGAGACGGAAGAGTCAATCGCTTCCACACAACCGTATCCCTCTCTGTTTGATGTGCAATATACTCCGCTTGATCTGGCTGCGTCGACGTATCCGACCGCATCGAGCTGGCAGCTGAGGTAGCTTCTGAGGTTTGGTGTTGGTGGATGAGGTGAGTGGGATACGTGTACTCGTTCAGCGCTAGCGCTTGTGAGTGTGACGAACTCACAACTTCTGCGTCCTGGGAGTAGTCGTAGTCCGATCCATCCGAGTCGCTCATTCTATACTTGTCTTCTTCATTTCCTCCATCCGAGTTACCATCATACAACATGTTATACGAAGGTGCTCCTGCGTCGTATTCATCTTGGCGTGCGTAGGTCGAATTCTCTTGCATCTAAAGATTCCACTGTTCTTCTAAAGTAACCTTCTAAGGTTCTGCGAACCAAACAAGAACTGAAAAAACGTAAACATAAAATTCAAACATACACACACAGTGTTTATCCGTAAGAAAATGAAAGTACATCGTACTGAGCATGAAAACCATCGTTTCGTTTTGAATGAAGTGGCTTGCACTGCCAATTCCATGCATTCTAGATTTTTTGGATTTGCTCACGCGTATGCAACAACTCGTGCAAAATGTATTTTCTCACAGAAATTGCTCATTAATCATACTTCTCGTATACAAATAAACAAAACACACGTTTTGTCGATGTGTCAACAGGTTTATTTTTGTTCAATATATAAATAGCACGCGCAGTAAAGGATCATTTGGGAATACATTCCAGACATATTCGACTATCGAGATCTCTGAGCAATGGAAAGAACAAAAGAAACGTGGATTTGGTGTACAAAAAAAAGTATGTGTAAAACATAGCAGACGACAGCATGTGTAATGCAGATCGAGTAGAGTAAAGTAAAGTAGAGTAAAATAAAGTACATAGTACATTGTAAACAAAACAAATGATAGGAGAATAAAATATTTTTTGAAGCATAAACATGGTAAAACAACATGTATGAGCTAAACAAAGATAGTAGATAGACTAAACGGATACAGTAGAAAAAAGGGAAAGGAAAAGCAAATACAAGCAAACAAACAAAACTATTAGTAACGTATGGATTATAGCGAATAACCAGTCTATCAAAATCAGGCTAGATTGAAGCGTACAATGTACGAAGAAAAGGACGCAAGAAAATTCGTTTTTTTTCTTTTTTTCGGCCGGAGAGAGCATATAAATCATAGGAAATTAAGTACATCCTCAACCATAAAGTATCGGTGCACTACGTGTGAACTGGACCCACGAAAAACAGACAGAGAGGGTGAGAAGGGGGAGATAGGGGAAGAGATTGGACGAGAAAAGGGGGAGAAAGGGGGAAGAGATAGGAAGGGGTAGGGGAATAGATACTGCAAGATTCAAGAAAAACGCAGTGAGGAGGAGATGGGAGAAAATGCCAGGGATAGGAAGAGGACGCATGAAGGAAAGATAGGGGGACAGAAAGAATTAGGTGTAGGGCATGGGAGTGGGAGAGGGGGGAGGGGGAGGGGAGACGGGAGAGAGAGAGTGAGAGGGGGAGTGAGAGAGGGAGTGAGAGAGGGAGCAAGAGAGGGAGGAGAGAAATGAGGTCACGGGGACAGGAGAGAATAAACAACAGAAGAAGCAGGAGTAAATTCGACGAGAGACGTGCACCATTGTTTCCCCTTTCCTACTACCGCTTGACAGCGCTGACTCAGTAAGATGGATAAAAGGGCGCTGCTACCATTGCTCATGTTTGTATTGCATTACGAATCATCGGGTTGCATTGTTCGTTTTACATCTACATAGCAGGATGTGTGAGGAACTTAGCTATCGTGGTGAGGATGGAGGGGCCATCGTTCCTGAGTTTATGCCTCTGCCCAGCAATCACCTCATCGTGCATCTCCTCCGTGATCATCTTCTTTTCCTTTACAACCGCCAAAATCGACGTAACCATGAAGTCGTCAAACTCAGGATGCCCTTGGAAAGACATGAGTTTTCCTTTCGAGTACAGCCCCTGCACGTGACATTTGTCAGAACTCCCTATCACTGATACATTCGTGAGGACATCAGAGGGGAGGTCGGTGACGATGTCCTGGTGCATCTCCTGAATAAACATTTTTCCTGATTCGAACTGGGGAATAGACCTTTACCTGCCTCTGACAGCTCCAACTCCGTAACTCCGAACTCCCATCCCATAGGATTCCTCCGAACCACTCCTCCTAGTGCGCGGCCAATGATCTGGTGGCCGAAACAAATCCCAATCACCTTCTTCGACGAAGCTAAGCAGTTCTCTACGTACTTTACCAACGCAACGATCCAGGGTTCGTCTCCAAAAGCATCTTTCTTTGATCCCGTAATAATGATTGCATCTATGTCATCTAGGCTGGGAAGATCGTGTTCTGAATCTATACTAAATACATCAATGCGACTGTAACGCACTATGCCGTCTGCGCCTGCCTGCGAAATCAAATTTGAAAATATATCTCCGTATGTTCCCCTTTCTCTGTGAACAGTTTCATTTGGCTTGTCTGCCTCCAAAATAACCAAGTGGGTCATTTTACACTTTTTCCCTAAATACGTATGGAAATATAACTAGCACGATTTGTTAGTGTATAGCAATTTTCATGTGATATGCAACATATTTTTAAATTTTGTTGAACTGGTAATTCGAAAACAGCACTTTAAGAGGTCCAGAAGCAAGAAACAGAGGAAAAGAAAAGAGAAAAATGCGCGAGATTTTTTTGTAGATTATTGATTTTAGAGGACAGAAGAAAGTGAAGAAGAAAAGTAATTACTAAGTTTAGTCTTTTTTCTTCAATAAAATAGCACGCATTTGACTGAATGTGTTGTGAGGATGTCTAATACACAAGCATTTCCTTTTGAACTTCCTTTTATTTAGAGTATAATAGGGTTTTTCTCTAAATAGTGCTCACTAATGCACGTGCAGCTGTAGAATTGTTTGTTTTCTAGTGCGGAGACGGATACTCGTGGGTACAGTACACGGTGCCCACTTGACACTTATTTAAGTATTAGTTGTGTGCAAAGACAGAGGCAGTGCAAACATCGTTATGGGTTTATATTAAACATATATGTGTTTTACAATAGACATAGTTTGTATAATTTTACTACATGGTGGAGTTATATTGAATATACATTTATAAATATTGAATTAGAGCGTTTACATACGGGGTAAACTAAAAGCCTGGTAGTAAATATGAGGCATAGAATGTGTTCTCTCTATATTCACAATTATATATAATAATTTACGACATACAAATAATACAGGAGTAAACCAGAGTAAACCGCATGAAATTAATATTTTTTTTTAGTATACGCACGACTTTATGAGCAAAAAAGTATTGTTCCTCCGTTATGGCGAACAATATATCTGTTACACTTAGTGTGGAAATATGAATGATTTCAAATACGAATCAATAAACCTCAGCATCTTGCTTCTCCATCTCGAAGATGGATTTGCGGAGTTTAACCTGAATGGACCAATCGCTCATATGCTTCACAATCTAACAATATCTCTATATAAAACATCCCCTTAATAACTATAAATAAGTACGTTAATTGGCTCCATTTAATCCGGATATAGTATATTCTCTATATCTAAAATAAAATTGACATATTGACTGTAATCTCGTGTTGTATTGACCAAAAATGCGGTGTCTGGTCGATATTGTATGCGCAAAAGACTCAAAATTAACTACATGCACAGAAAATGATGCGGAAAAAATATCTATTCAGTTACTTGCGCCTGAAAGATTAAGGAGTGGAATAACATAATACTGAGCAAGTACAGTCCACAGAAATACTCTGCTGCGACTCTATTTGACTTGGTTGTCCTATATTGTCAAGAAAAGGCAGGATCTGAGTTTACATTCCTTAGCTTCACTGGATTTCGATTGTACTTTTTAGAAGAAAAAAAGAGAAGGTTTGCAATTTTATCTTATTTGTACGAACCGTGGGCAAGAAAAGTAGTCTTTCATGGAAGGTCATCGTCACAACCTGTTGAACTATGAGAAATGGCGTAAAACCCCAGTGTTAATAAAAGGCGGTGTTGACTCTCGCCCGTCATCGTCGAAGAAGGATGAGAGGAGGGTGGGGTCGGCAGCCGAGAGTAGGACCTTGGAGCACTATAACCCCGAAAAGTTCGAGACTCGCGTGCGAGTGCAGGACTGCTGACTGAACGCGTGGGGTCAGCATCATCGGGACTGTCGGTGGGACACAAGTTCTGCGCAGTGGATAATACATGGTCTGAGAGGAGGCAGAATTCAATAACAACTTGGATAATCTTTCCGATCTCAACAACACTAAATTCTCGGGCGCGAGGAACTACTTTGGGGATGTCAGTCTACCTGCGACATCTTCGTTGGCCGGAAAGACTTTTTGAAGGAGAAGGTGGTGCGACCCGACACTGCGCATGCGCTGGGCTTCACTCCTTCTGACTTCGAGTACGACAAAGTGTGGGACGAGGACGACAGCGCGAACAACAACAGATTCGGCAACTCCATGACGTTCCGAGGAGCAAGTGGGAGTGTGGTGGATGATGTGGAGGAGAAGCCGTGATAGATATCGGATGTGGAGGAGAGAAGAAATGAAGAAACGTATCCCTCGCAAAGGCAACTGTTTACTGATAAAAACAACACGTACAGCACGGCAATGCCAGGCCCTACACTGCAAAGGCTGTCGCTCTATCGGAGAAGGAAAGGCTGAGAGGAGTGGGCGGAGGGTCAGGGAGATCGGTTTGGAGTGGAAGGAGTGGGAAGAGTGAGAGGGAGAGGAGAGAAATTCAAGTGAAGGACGAGAGGAAGGGAAGCGAAGGGTCCAAGGGAGAAACATTCTGGAGAAAGAGGAGGGGAAGGGAGAGAGGGGAGAGAGAGAAGAGTGAGCTATGAAGATAAAGGTGATGGTAGCGAAAACAAAGGGTAGGGAGTGGGAAGGGAAGGGGAGAAAGAGATAGGGAAAGAGAGAGGGAAAGAGAGAGAGGGAGAGGGAGAGGGAGAGGGAGAGGGAGAGGGAGGAGAAGGGTGAGAGAGAGGCGAGGACAGAAGAAAAGATTAAGAAGAGAGGAAGCGTAGGCAGTATAAACAAAGAGGAGTTCGAAGTGTATTTGGTGGGTGGAAACGAAGAGAGAAGGAAACTGATGAAGCAAATAGATGGTGTAGGAGATCAAGAGGAGGAGGAGGGAGTGGAGGGGAGGGAGTGGGAGGGAGGGAGAGGAGGGAGGGGAGTGGGAGGGAGGGAGTGAGAGGGAGGGAGTGGGAGGGAGGGGAGCGAGGGGAGAGTGAGGGAGAGAAAGAAGAGGGAGGGGAGGGAGAAGAGAGGCTTGAGGGAGTGAACGTGAATCATAGTCAAGTAAGAGGGGAAGAGGGAAAGGAGGAGAGGGGAGGAGAGAGGGAGGAGAGAGAGAAGGGAAAGAAGAAATGAAGAGAGACAACTTTGCTGGAAAGGGAAATATACGGGAGGTCGTAAGGGGGAAGAAAGAGAGGGAAAGAGAAAGAGAAAGAGAAAGAGAAAGAGAAAGAGAAAGAGAAAGAGAAAAAGAAAGAGAGAGGGGGAGGAGAGAGAGGGGGAGAGGAGAGAGAGAGAGGACTGAAGAGGAGGCGTGGCTTATTCGGGCCCGTCATCGTGAGATTGAAGACAGGAAAATGGAACGTAAAAGGGCGAGGGAGAGGCGGAAGGAAAGAGAGAGACGCAAACGTGACTATCATATTTCTCGTCCTCTGCCTTCCAAGAGCGTCCTCAATAGTGGAAGAGTCGAGTTGAAATACCTCCAACAACGAGGGCTTCGACCTCTCTTCCCTCGTATCTTGCAGAGAGGACGCTGTGCCCGCTCTACTGATAAGCAACAACGCTGAGGAAGCAAACGAAAGGAAGAGGGGGAGACTCAGAGAAACTTGTGGGTAAGTCGAGTAGAGTGTGTGTATGTGTATGTGTATGTGTATGTGTATGTGTATGTGTATGTGTATGTGTATGTGTATGTGTATGTGTGTGTGTATATGTGCGTTTATGAGATACTTCTACGTGTGTTTGGATGTGTTTTCTTTTCTGTGGCTTCATTTTTTTTCCTTTGTTGATATTTTAATGAGTTTCTAATCATTTTATCTGTTCTTTTTTTTTTTTTTTTTTTTTTTTTTTGTTTTACCTGTTTCTACGTATGTATGTATTTGTATATGAACGTAGCGTGTATGTATGTGCATGTGTGTGTTTATGTGTATGTGTATGTGTATGTATGTATACTAATGTGCACGTGTATAGGTCTTAGCGATGCGTTGGATTATCTGCGTCCCCCTGCGCCAGCAGGATTTCTACCCTCGCCGTGAGAGAAAAGAGTGGGACAACGATACGAGAGAACTGTCTTTGAGGGTTCAGCAGTTGGAGTGGAAGACGAGGCTCTTATTGAGGGCGAAAGAGGAGGCGATGAAGGAGATGGAGGACGAGAAGAGGCGGAAGGAGGAGAGAGGCCAAGGAGAAGGAAAGAGTCAGGGAGAGAGAGATATTGGCAGACAGAAGGAGGCAGCGGAGGAGGGGAATCGTGAACGAGGAAGAGCTTCTAGCTCTGAACACACTTACACTCGAAGCAGAGGGGGCGAAGGGGAAGGAGACTATGGGGAAGTTGTGGATGAAGAATGAGAGGAACGAAAAGAAGAAGGCAGAGGGAGATGACGGACGGAAGAAGGAGGAGTGGGAGGAAGAAGAAGGCGATCGGCCCAAGTGGAGGAACGAGAAGACTCTTTCATCCGACCTCAACACTTATTTCATTCCATCGAAGAGAGTTTTGTTTTCCAAACCATCGCACTCAGTGATTCGATACGAGTCGAAGCGACCACTCCAAGACCCTTCTTCCTCCTCTTCCTCCTCTTCCTCCTCTTCCTCCTCTTCCTCCTCGTCCCCTCAGTTTTTTGTCCCCCCTCCCCTCCGCGACCGTTAGTTCCCTCTCCCTCCTCTCTCCAATCCCCGACCACGTTCGAAGAGGCGAACGTATTCTGGATGGACGGGTCATATAGGTACCCCAGAGGGGTAGGAGTCCAGCGGAGGAAGAAGACGCAAAAAGAAACAGGCGGAGGAGGTGGACGACGACGGTGGGCTGGGGAAGGTCTCGAACCTCAAGACAGACCTAACTTACTTCACCCCAATCGCACCCGCCCTATTCAAGCTGAATGACCAGAGAAAAAGAGCCATGGGCAACGACGCAGACTCCAAACCAGACTACATGCTGACGAGAGAAGGAATCCAAACTGGAGTGCAGAAGAGGTACATGCGCATCGACTACGACGACTTAGAAGACTACCTCGCATTCAACGAGAACAAACGGAAATAAACCATTCCACCAAATGCGTCTCCTGTTTTCCCTCTTCTCCATCCTCTTCCCCCTCTTCTCCATCCTCTTCCCCCTCTTCTCCCCCTCTTCCCCCTCTTCTCCCCCCTCTTCTCCCCCTCTTCCCCCTCTTCTCCCCCTCTTTCCCCTCTTCTCCCCCTCTTCCCCCTCTTCTCCCCCTCTTTCCCCTCTTCTCCCTCCTTTTCTTCCTCTTTGGCTCACCATCCCCCTTCTCCCCTCTTTTTTTTTTTTCATCTTCTTTTTCCTCTCATTTCGCCTCCTTTATTTTTCTATCCCTTTCTTTCCCTTTCTCTTCCTTTCTCCCCTCCTTTTTTTTGTCTTTTTTGTTAGAAAACAAATACTTCCATCTCATTTTGAACATTTTCCTATGTTGAGTGGTTTATCCCATATTGAATATTATTTTTCTTCTGTTTCTTTATTTTCTGTATTTTCTGTATTTTTTTTTTCTGTTCCCCTATTTTTGTGTGGCTTTTTTTCTTGTCCTTTCCTTCCCTTCCTTCCCCTTCTCTTCCTTCCCCTTTCTTTCCATTTCCCCTTAACCCACTCTCCTCGTGTATCTTGGAATCTTGCATGCACACCCCATTTCTTTCCGTGGTCTCTGTCCACCTGTTTTTTTTTTTAAATTCCAAACACTGTTTATTTCGTGATAAGATCTCATATTTTTTTTTTACGTCTTTCTATTCCTTTTCCTTTTTCTGTTCTATATGTAAAACACATACGTACATTTCTCTCTTTCTTTTCACGGTCCTGTGGTCTTTTTCAAACCGTCGTTTTCGTAACTTTCTTTCTCCTTTCTTGTTTTTCTTTTTCTATTTCTTTCTTTTTTCGTTTTTTCGTTTTTTTTTTCGTTTTTTTTTTGTTTATTGTATTCACATCGATACCTGTTACCTTTCCTCGTTGGAAATGTATATACACAATTTTTTCTTTTTGCTAGAGCGTGCATATGTAACTTCAACAGATGAATCGGACAGTGATTGGATTTTTTCACCTCACATTCAGTTGCATTTATGTATGCCAGGCATGTATACATTCACTTCCTTTAATGTATACAAGTAAGTCTATGTTATGTATGCTGGCATGTGTACATCTACACGAATGAATGGACTGTTTGTATTTGGTGTTGTTGAGCGTAAATGTTGTTTTGCTGTTTTCGATTCTAGCTTTCGTAGTGTCGATGTGCAGAATACAACGTTGTATGTATACAATCTGATATGTATGCGGCGTAAAGTAGCATTCTATTGGACTTGTTTCCGTCGGACTTACGTATTGTATATAGGCACATATTGCACATTGTGTTTACATGTTTATACGAACATGTACGTTGATTTGCTTCTTTGTTTTCTTTTCTCTCCCTTTCTGTGGCTGTTCATCATAATCTGGAGAATGTCCGCAGTGATACTTTTCTTTCGTCTCCTTGTCCTTCTCCCTTTCCTTCTTCTTATCCTTCGCTCTCTTGTATTTTACTCTCAAGTGTGCATTTCACGTGTTTTCGTTTCAGATGTTTATATGCTCGTGTCTTTATTGCTCATCAGTTGACGTCATTTGTTGTCTGTAAATAAAATCATCTCTCTGTTTCTTTTGTTTTCTCTTCTTTTATTTTACTTTATTGACTTCTCTTGGCTCTGTTCTGTTCCTCTCTATTCTTTTTTTTTTTTTTTTTCTTTTCCATTGCATTCTTTTCTTTCGTTTGAAACTAGATTAGATTGCGTATGATTTTTTTTATCATACACATATACCATTCAACTAGAAAATATGTTATCAATTATGAGATACATAACTGTTAAATGCAGATAATACAATAACATCATATGAAAATGTATACAAATATACACGCAGCCCATTCATTTTTTTGTCAGCAACTGGCATCTTCAAACGAAGTTAAGGTAGTGTGCGTAGTAGTTGCCAATCGAGTGGTAAAATAAAACCGCTCTTACCTTCGATATCAACTTAGAAAGAGCAGACATGAAGAGATGAAGAGGATCAACCACCGTGCAGTACTTCTCCGAAAGAGAGTACTGACCGCATTGGTGGACCATCAGTTGTTATGGATCAATCGTTTAGTGCACAGTTGTTGTTATACGATGTTTACATCAAGCTAAAAATATCTGTTGGATGCGTAGTATGTATATAATAAGGCATATATATCATTGTAGTATTAAAAGTCATTTAGTATTGGAGTAAAACATCGGTTTTATTTTGCGTAAATATATACATATATAAATATATATGTATATAAATGAATTTAGAAGTTTGCTAGAAAAAAGGACGGGTGTCCAGCTGAATAGAAAAGAGAAAATAGACAATAGATAATTATAGGCAAGAAAGGGTGGAAATACGTGTAAGTACGTGTTGTATGCATGCATATATGTAAGTGATAGAAAAAGAGAAGAGTGGTGAAAGGGTGGAAAAATAAAGCGAAACGAAAGGAGAAGCAGGAGGAGGAAAAGAACGAATAAGCGAAGCAGGAGGAGGGAGAGAAAGGGGATAAAAACATCGAGGATCATGCTAGGGACGAATGGAGATCGTCCATTTGTTTCTATAGACGAATGGCGTTTAACTCATATTAAAATGGATAATATGCGTGCAATGAAAGCAGTGCAAGTACATTCGTTCCCATGTTACTTGTATCTGTGTATGTATACATTTACATATACATTTCTAATGCGCAGTGTATGTATACATTTACATATACATTTCTAATGCGCAGTGTATGTGCGTGTTCACGGATTCTTTCCTGGGAGAGACAAAGCAAAGATGAAGAGGAGGGAGGAGAGGAAGGAGGGAGAGGAAGGAGGAGAGGAAGGGGGAGAGGAAGGAGAAGGGCAACAATGCAAACAATAATAGGACTAGGAAAAATAAGAAAGGGAAGAAAACGAAGAAAAATGAGAAAAAGAAGGGTCGAGATCTGCACCACGGAGGGTACCCATGGGGGAAGGGACCGCATATGTAAAGAGTACAATACACGCGTTACATTGACATTGAGTACACATTTAGTCCTGCATATATGTATGCGCATAGCGCAAACAATACATGTAGAACATACGGTACGTCGGCGTCTATCATCATGAGTCCAGAGACTACCGAATTTAGTGATTCGACAAATGAATGATATCTGAGTGGAGAAATAGAAAACAGAAATGGAAACAGGAAATAGGAAATAGGATATAGGAAATAGGAAATAGGAAGTAGGAAATAGGAAATAGAAAAAAGAGAAAAGAAAAAAAAACATGCAGCGGTTACAGCGGAACAAACAAGAATAAGTAGTTGGGTAGTGGGTTTGATAGCAAGTGGAAGAAAAGAGATCAAATGTATAAAGAGCAGGAATGAGAAAGCCACGGAAACATTAATAAAATAATAAAATGATAAAGTAATAAAACAATAAAGTAATATACAAATTCAGTAATAGAGTAATACAACAATGCAACAATAACGCAGTAAACAAAAAAGAAGTAGTAAAATAGCTGGGAACGAATAACAAACAAATTAACATCTAGATGGAAACAACAGACGTAGCAACCAGATCC
The DNA here is from genome assembly GCA_035043665.1 of Drosophila quasianomalipes. Classification (NCBI taxonomy): domain Eukaryota; kingdom Metazoa; phylum Arthropoda; class Insecta; order Diptera; family Drosophilidae; genus Drosophila; species Drosophila quasianomalipes. The sequence goes on from JAWNMU010000700.1 coordinate 28,864, forward strand.
ACCACGCATGCATGCGTATATATATAGCACGTTTCTATACATTTGCGTATGCACGTAAACATATACATGTACATGTACATGTACACATACACATACACATACACTTACACATACACTTACACTTACACTTACGCATACACATACATATACATATACATATACATATGCGGTTGTGGTAAACAGGCAATCGAGTAAATGGACGGAGAAAACAAAAGAAAATAAAGCAGAGAGTAAAATGAGAAGGGAGGGCAGAGTGAAGGACCGGAGAGATAGAAGAGGGAGATTAGAAGGAAGAGGGAGAAGAGGGAGAAGAGGAAAAGAGGGAGAAGAGGGAGAAGAGGGAGAAGAGGGAGAGGAGAGTTATACGTGGTATATGTAAGAGATAGGTATGAGATATTTACAAGGTGTTGACGAGATATTTCTGATGTATTTATGCGTCAGTGAAAACGATAGGAGGGAGGGAAGGAGGGGGGGAGAGAAGGAGGAAGGGAAGGGGTGAGAGATGAAGAAAAAGGTGGCATGAACGAAGACGGAAAGAAGCGGGAGAGGTGAGTGTTCATTGGAGTTTGAGAGGGAGGAGAAGGAAAGGGAGAGGGAGCGGGAAAGGGAGAGGGAGGTAGAAAAGGAGAGGGAGAAAGAAAAGGGAGAGGGAGAATGAGGGAGAGGATAGAGAGGGAGTGGAATAATGACGATTCCGAGTAAATCTGGGGGAGGAAGGGAGTGAAGAATGGGATTTCGAGAGGAAAGAAGGATGAAGAGGGAGATGTGGGCTGGGAGCAGGAGGAGGATGATGATGATGAAGAGAATGGTGATGATGTGAGGAGGAGGAGGAGGAGGAGGGGGGGGGAGGAGGAGGGGAAAGAATGCATGATTTATCCTATGTTGTGGATTTATAAGAGGAGGAGAGTGAGGAGAAGCAGAAGAAGAAGAAGAAGAAGAGGAAGCAGAAGAAGAAGAAGAAGAAGAAGAAAGGCTAGGAAAAGTGGGTGGGAAGGGGAAGAGGAGGAAAGGAAGGGGAAGGGGAAAGAGGAAGAGGAAGAGGAAGAGGAGGAGGAAGAGGAAGAGGAAGAGGAAGAGGAGGAAGAGGAAGAGGAAGAGGAAGAGGAAGAGGAAGAGGAAGAGGAAGAGGAGGAAGAAGATGGAAAAGGGGGATGGGGACAATGAAGAAGAACGGGGTGAAGAGGAAGACGAAGAAGAAGATATGAAGGAGAAGGAGAAAGAAGAAGGAGAAGAGGAAGAAGAGGAAGGAGAAAGAGAAGCAGATGCTGGGCTTATACAGATGAACACCTGTAGAAGGGAAAGAGAGAGGGGAGGGGGAGGAGGAGGAGGGGGAGGAGGAGGAGGAGGAGGGGGAGGAGGAGGAGGAGGAGGGAACGGAGGAGGAGGAAAAGAAAGAAGATGTAGAGGAGGAGTGGGAGAGAGAGAGGGGTGCGCACAGAGGAACATGAAGCGATGGGCAAGAGACAAATGAGGGAGAAAGAAATAGAGGAGGAGGAGGGGGGGGAGGAGGGAAGTGGGAGGAGGGAGAGGAAGAAGAAGGGAAGGAGAGGAAGAAGAAGGGGAAGGAGAAGAGGAGGGGGAGGGAGAAGAGGAAGCAGGAGAAGAAGGGAAGGAAGAAGAGCGGAAGGAGATATATACATAGTCAAAGATGAGGAGGACGAGAAGGAGAAGGCAAAGGAGGAGAGCAAGAGGAAGAGGAAGAGGAAGAGGAAGAGGAAGAGGAAGAGGAAGAGGACGAAGAAAAGGCAGAAAGAGGGAGGGAGAGGGAGAGGGAGAGGGAGAGGAGAGGGAGGGAGAGGGAAGATGCCAAACAGGAGGAACAAGAAGAAGAGAGGGAAGAGGAAGAGGAGGGATGGGGAGGGGAAGAGGGGGAGGGGAGAGGAAGAGGGGGAAGGAGACGAAGCCGCGAGCAAGGGGATCAAAAAAGGTGGGGAGGGGGAGAGGGAGGAGGGAGGAAAGGGAGGGAGGGAGGAGAGGGAGGAGAGAGGAAAAGCAATACGTA
>JAWNMU010000702.1:0-11490 GCA_035043665.1 Drosophila quasianomalipes
CCCCCCCCCCCCCCCCCCCCCCCCCCCCCCCTGACGATGATAAGGATGTTATTGTTGCCAAAATACAGAAAGGTTGTGAGTACAAAACAATCGAGCCGACCAATAAAGAATCAACTTCGTGTTTGGATCGCCAATTAGATAAAATGCACATTAACTCAAAAGATTCAATCAAGGGACTTGACACAGGGATTGGCGATCAGTCTAAACGTCAATATCTTAAGTCTGTTGGAACCAAACCAAAAATTCTCAGTAGTGTGGCCAAGGCGAACCAAAACATTAAAGATGATAATGATAAAAATGTTGAAATTTTGGAATGTAAAAACCTTAACAAAAAGCAAGGAAAGTGGAATCGTGCAAACTGTAAAGGCGCAAAGTTCTACGTCCGGAAATGATTCGCCATATTCAGTTCGTGACAGTCCACAAAAGAGTATTGATACTATACCTGTTCGGATGGGTTGCTTACAGAAAAATCTACCTATCCTACTAAAATCGCAGTCGCTGGACTTATACAATGATGATGGTTCATTTACATGCTGATCAACAATTCCGTAATCGTCTTCTTCCAAATATTGAGGAATGTCGGCCTTTTGAGCGAAATTCAATCATCAAGCACACCTAGCACCGAGGAAACGCAACAATGTCAAGTCGATAATTTGGACAAATCTACAGGAGAGACACGGCAGCGACCAATACACCGGCCAACTATTGCAGCATCAATGTGCCAACAACAATCAACAGAATCACGTCCAATTTATCCGAACGTCCCATATAGCCCATATGGCAGTCCATACGGTAGTCCTCGGTCAGTTCGACGTCGGCCTCCCTTACGTGAATCACGTCGAATATCTATTGAGAAGTCAGGTAGTTTTCTTCAGCTAAATCAATATAAACTTATGGATCAAATTGGACAGGTAATTATTAGTAGTTGTTAGTCATTCAATTAATAAAAGATTCCCTTGGCAGGGTTCATATGGACTTGTCAAATTAGCTTATTCTGAAGAAGATTCTACACATTATGCTATGAAGATTCTGTCTAAGAAGCGTTTACTACGACAAGCTGCTTTTATGCGTCGGGGTCCAAAACAAACCACATCTCCACTGGATCGTGTCTACAGAGAAATTGCAGTTTTAAAAAACTTGATCATCCTAATGTTGTGAAATTAGTGGAAGTACTAGACGATCCATTGGAAGACTCTCTATATATGGTTTTTGAGTGGGTTAAAAAAGGAGAAGTTCTCTCTATACCCACCGATAAACCATTACCAGAGGACCGTGCGTGGAGTGTGTTCCGAGACTGCCTTTTAGGATTAGAGTATTGTAAGTACAATTTTATTCTAAGACCAAGAATAAAGTGCTATATTTTTACACGCTAGAATGAAAAAATAGAGTGCTGGCTAAGAATATTTATCAGATGTTTGCATGGAGATTAATTGATTTGGCATCCGAAATGCTTTTCCCTATAAAATTACTAATGAATAAATAAATGTTATTGTGAACGAAAATACGCACGCCAAATAAAGTATTCTTAACTCTGCTCGATCGTTTTTCTTTCATCATAGTGCACTATCAAAAGATTATCCATGCGGACTTAAAACCTGGAAATTTGCTACTGACAGAGTGTGGGCATGTCAAAATTGCTGATCTGGGAGTTTGCAATGAGTTTCTTGGAGAAGATGCTATAATGAGCAATGGCTCAACAGGAGGTACACCAGCTTTTCGAGCACCGGAGACACTTGTTTTGGGAAAGGTACATAATATGAAAAAAATTTGGTTACCATTTGATAATTTTTCTATTACTTAGAATGTGTACTGTGGCCGTGCAGCAGATGTTTGGGCTCTGGGAGCAACATTGTACTCTTTGGTATATGGAAATGTACCATTCTTAGCTACATCGATACCCATACTGTATGAGAAAATAAAAAACGATGCTGTGGTCCTTCCAGATACACCAAAAATAAGTGGAGAAATGAAACACTGCATTCTTCGAATGCTTGAAAAGGATCCAACATATAGAATAAATTTGCCACAATTAAAGGTTCATATAAAATCGATGTAAATTTAAAGGAATATCCATACTTTATTAATTTACTTATTAATTAACTTAGGTAAACCCGTGGGTTATCAAAAATGGCGTTTATCCCTTACCAACTGAAGATGAAAACTGTTGCTTGGTACAAGTAGACGACGAAGATATAAACTCGGTTGTCCGCAGCATTCCAAAACTTGATACTCTTATATTGATTAAAACGATGCTCAAAAATCATTCCTTTGGGAATCCTTTCATGAAGAATATATCCGGAAGGGCATCTCAACCGGGCGGTTCCAGGTTGGAAAAATTCGCACAATCAGGTAGATCGAATTCCGCACCAGGCTCTTATCATATGGCATTTGAGAGGTACGAATATAACACCGTTTGTTTTGTGGGACAGTATATATAAACACATTTCTTTCTAGAGAGCCATCTATGGACAGTGTACTTCCATCGCTGTCTGAACATTGCTCTAGCAAACAAAATGAAGAAATATAATGAATTAAACAAATAGCACACAATAAATAGCTGAATAAATGATATAAGTTATTCAAGGGACCGAAAAACCGATAATGAAATCAATTCTAATCTAAAAATAGAAATAAATAGCTACAAAATATTGCATTCGTTACTATTTGTAAGCAATACATGTTTTCAATTTACATTATAAAAGTTAAATAATCCTATATTGTATATCTGTATTTTCTGTTGTTTATTTTTTTAAGGAAACTTAGTATACTGGGCTAGTGCAGTTTCCGTTTGTTTGTATGTCCCTAAGGTTGGAGTTACTTAATTTGAATACAATGACTCAGTTTATATGAATGATGGACTAAAACAGATTTCAGGGTTTTTCACCTTAATGTAAGGTTTATTAAGATTGGATTTGATGTCCCCATTATTACTTTTAATATATGAAATAATCTTAAACATAATTAGTTAATGAGGCATACTAAATATGTATTCTTAGAGTAAAATCAAATTTATTATTTCCCAAGTTTTTTTTTTTTTAATTAAGAACAGAAATTATAATTTATTCGCATAGCCGACTTCTCAGTACTCTTGCAACAGTGCAGAAAATAGAGTCTTTTTGTGTGAGACATATACGCTTTCGCGATTTGTTGGGGCAAGAGTGGGCGGGAGCAAGGAATTTGTTAGACAATCTTCGGATGTAACACCCAGTAACCTACCTTTCAAATTCATCAAGTCGAACTCTGACGGATGTGGGTGTTACCGTGAAACTTTAGCAATATTGGGAGAATATTATTGGTAATCTACCATGCAAGTTTTGTAAACATAGCTCTAAAACTGTGTAGGATATAGGTTTTAATAATTTTCTAGGAAAATTCTTACCACTCATTTTTCTTAATTATGTAACTAGCTGTAAAATGATGGGAGCTGATGGGAGGTTAGGCTTTCACGACTCGTCATAATGGAGTGGCTGATGGCAGCCTGGTAAACGGGGTCAACCAGTTAATAAGCCGATTCTTAAAATAGTCAACGGCTATCAAGGGTTTGAGTTTGGAGTATCTTTAAGACTGTGGGAATACATATGTGGATCAAATCAATATTCACTTCAAAGTGTTATCGATTTACGCTAACAAGTCGACGTAGCACCTCAAATGAAGCACTTTTTCTCTGCCAGTCATGCAGTATTTCTTCTCAGTAAACTTTCTTCATTGGCGAAAAATTAAACGTAGAACGTAGAGCCAGGCGGGCATTTACGAAAACCAATGTACTCTTCCCTTTAATGTCATAGTGAAATTATGTTTTGTCTTAACGATACGTATGTATTTACTTTAAAACCGATTACTGACCGACAAACTGCCTTCATGATAAATATTCACTTGTCCTATTTACACTAGGAGGTCTGGTGTGAACTTTTAGTGCTTCATAATGGAAAGTTTAAATTTAATATATAATATACTTTGAATATTACTATAGAATAATAATAATATTTAATCACTTTATTTTAAGATTATCGGCACTAGTTTACTTCCTTGGTGCCACTGAAGGTTGCCTTAGGCAGGTTGTTGAAGACTAATGCTTTATTGATATCACAAAATAATAATAAAAAACCACAGCCAAGACTGATTTTTTTGAGTTAAGTTGCGGTAAAGATCATATTAATAAAAATTACATTGGTCATAGAGAATTTTATTTATTTAATGACGACTTTTAAGTCAACACTGAAAATTAAAAAGTATATTTAAAAATAAAATTTAAAATTTAAATTTAAAAATGTATCTGTTCAAATTAAGGAACCAAGAAAAAATGTGAAACTTATAACTCAACTATTAAGCTGTGAATAGGCCAACAGCATTTTTGTAAAGACTGGAGAAACCCCCCAAAGAATTCAATCAGACCAAAAATATTAATTCAAAAGGTTAGTAAGTTATAACGAACAAGTTAAGGATAATTAAATAACTGTATCTACAATTGCAAGCATATTTCGACGACAATTTAGAGATGCAAGGTTAATTAAGTAAAGTCCCCACATTAATGCTAATGAAAATTAGTTGGTACCACGAAGAGTATATAGTACAAACAATCTTTGCGCTGGTTCAATTTTGTTTTGATGAAACGGTTATTGTAGAGAGAAACACAATATCCGTATTTTAAAATTATAAAGCTAAATAATGTTTATATTATCTTAGTTTTTAATATATCGTTACACTTTCTTGACCACTGCATGATAAATCCAACACCTTAAATAGCTTTATTGACCAATAGGTTAAGTAAGGTTAGTCAGGTTACTTGATGAGGAGGCGGAGTTCTCTTACGGGCCTGTTTCTCCATTGTGGTGTCTGCTATTGGACGGTGATAAGGAGTTAGGACAGATGATCAATTCATAAGTCTCTGAGTAAGCATAAGGTGACTTTCTGATGTTAATCGGAAAAAAAATTATTGTACTAATTTTTTAATATCCGTCATCCGTCGTTTAGTTACCTACTATGCCTGATTGGTCAAGTATTCAAAAGAGTCCGATTAAATAAAGCTAGAAACATTCTACACCAACCATGCTAACTGCGCTTCTCCGAGAATTCGGCAGCATCCGTTCCTTTTTAATTCAACCATCGGCGAAGATGGTTTTCTAGCTATGCTGACTTCCAGACCTGTTTTTTTACCAATGTCGGGTCGAACGAAATGCACGCTTTAAGAGTTTAATGATAGTGTGGTTGAATTAAAGAAGTAGATCATAGAGAACTAGGTTCCACAGTAAGTGGATGTGACATTTCCTTGCAATGTGTCTCTCATGACCTACTTTATTATCATTGCAGACCCGAGTAGATTGTGGTGTTGGCATAGCTTCCCAATTTGCTTATCTGTTTTGAATTTTGGCCTCGTTGTAAGCCTATATGTGTCCCCTTAAACTTTGTTCGAATTGCACTTGGGCCTTGGGAGACGGTTGATCTGACAGCATTAGAGAAATGCTATACTCATAATTTCCGTTACTATTTAAGAAGAATTGTGAAGATTTGTCGAGCTTATACAGACATATAGGAAGAGTTTATTTTATCCGGGAGCTCACAATCCACAAATTCTTTCATATAAAAGCAGGATTATTAGATGGGTTTCACATCAACCAACCCCTCATCGACAAGCCAAAACAGTTGGGTGAGACATTAATTGATAAGACAGTTGTTTAAAATCTTTCCTTCCGGGTCCTTCTTGGAGCGCCAGCAGAGAGCCAAATCTTGCAAGGTTTAAGACAGCTAAGCTGTCAGAGAGTACGCGGACATCTTAGCTAGGCACTATATTTCAGATAGGTACGTATGCGTGAAAGAAGATCTAAGGACTTCTCCATGTATTTCAAGTCAAATTCTCAGTAAAGTGTTTAGCTTAAAGTTGATTTTGACAGATTTTGTGATATGATGATCAAATTTCAATTTATGATTTAAACATAAATAATTTGCTTATATTAATCTCTCAAGTGCCATTCTCTCGGAAATACAATTTATATACTCGGAACAATAAGTTTTTGCTTATGGAGTAAAAGACAGTGATAAACAAAATTAAAGGCCTTACTGAACTTAGTGAAAATCAAGTCAGTTTGCATCTTTTTCTGAAATTATTTATCCCCAAGAAAGAAAAATTCAGAACAGGTTAGACATTGATAGGGGTCTTTATATTGAACAGAAAAAGAGTAAATCTTTTAATCAGTAAATTATTATTTTGTTCACTAAATAAGCTTTCCTTAATTTCATAAGTACATATATATAAATGAAATAGTTATTCCTGCAGGAAACGATAACGTAGCTGTAAGCAAAGCCTGATGGCAACTTAAACAGTTTGTTATGCTGATATTATTAATAAATATAAAAATATTACTTAAAAAACAAAAAATAAAAAATGGGAATAAAAGTGTTTTGGATCTTAGCTAAGATTTTTGAACTTCACAAACTCAATATATTCTGTAATTTATTGTTTTTATAAATTTCTGAATTTATCTTATTCTATACAAAGTTTGACCAATTTCTTTAACTTACATATTACATTTTTCTGAGAAATAGTTCACTTTATTGTTTAAATTTCAGTTCAGTTTTTTTTACAAAAATATACTTAATTTTTTTCAAATAATAATGTAAAGGTAAGCAAGTCTACAACGAACATTTTAATAATTGTTAGCTATAAAACAGTCTTTTCACATTACCAAGAAATTAGCTTATGATTTTTCCTATGGCAGTTATGTGATATATTGTTTCGATCCTTAACTTATATGCTTAAGAGATATTTATGCAAAATAAAATGGACCTCAGCAAAATTTCATTTATATATTTTTGTTTTTCTCTGTTTTACTATCGACGTTTCGAACCAGGTTATAAAAAACTGAAATCATTCATTTATAAAAACTCCGTTGGCTTTTAACGGCAAGAAAACATACAGGACTAAAACACAATATTTCGAGTCACACGAGCGTCTAATCGATGCTAACATGTGAATCTTTGACGAATAAAATGTTGGTCCCGCGGGGTTGACAAATTTATTATTTAAATTAATAAAAATCATATTTTGTTTGCCCTCATTGTGCGTTGCGCGTTACACTATGCGCAGGAAGGGCTTTCATCACTAACACATACAAATCGATTTAAAATGTAAGAGAGTGGGACGAATTTTTTACATAATTGGCATACAATTGCACTAGGAAATCTATGCGACCATAGACCGAAATCAATCAAATTTTTTATTTGTCTTAATTTTGGATATTGTGATAAAATTCTTGCCCGCGTGCCCAACGGCTTTAATTAGAAGATGAGCGAGCATTTGAGTATGAGCGGAGCCTACTCAAGGCCGGACAACCAGAGTCGTATCAGTGGAACTACCACGCTTCGCCCTGAGTGTCTTGAGTACTAATCAGGTCTAAATATTTTAGTTCCGTCTCCGACCTCTCCAGTGGTGCTAACTCCACAATTCTCGTCGATGATATCAATCAACAGCTATTATCGAAATACAGCCAGAGAGCACCGAATGGCTCTGGTGTGCGAACGATTGAGCAAGGAATTTTCGATGTAATGCGATGTATGGACAGCCTCTAGGCCAAGCTGATGCTTGCGAAGATGACTCTACTACAGGCGTCGACCGCTTAGCAGCATCTTGTTGCTGCAGGAACGTGGACGAACACCAGGCCTTTTTCCATTAGGTCCCAAAGGATTATAAATGTGCGCGAAAATAATCCATGACCATGGGTAAGGAGAGCAACCACACTCTATATTCGCGTGTGACATTAGTATGATTGCTGAACGAAAGTGGGAAAACTCTACTACAAGCATCGGCCTGCACGACGGACTACGTTCCCTTAGAGAAAATATACCGGTTGTAAAACTACTTCAGTTCCGATTGTGATAGTTAGTACTGAGGCGAGCGAACAAGGGTATTGTCTCTATGAATTAACTGGCAGTTGCCCAGTTGTGAAGACCACATACAAGACAGACATATATTCTGAAACCAAAAATATACACTCTTTGAACCACAGTCGTAATAGAATAGACAGAACTAGATTCTAGCAATAGTCCAGTCAAATAACACAATAAATTATTACGGAGCTCAAAGTTCAGGTTATAACATAAATTGCAGCGTGATCCCTCATACTCAAAGAAATAGTATCCAGCGTGGTGGATAAATGCGATAAATTGATGGTACCAAATCGGTTATCGGCCGAGTCTAACTGACAGTGTCTTTCGGAGGACAGAGTAAAATAATAACCTTTTTCATCTGCCGCGACTTAGAGCAGAGATCTTATTTTGGAGCGTTTAATCTAACCACATTTTAGGTCCACCATGACCAAAAGCCAAGGCGAAGAGTTGCTTGCAGAGTAAAACGTACAGTGACTCACGGCTCAGTTTGACCTGTGCCTAGCAAAAAATTTAAAGTGCTATAAAATTTAAACAAAGAAACCAACGCAAAATGTTTAAATGCCGATTTGTTTCATGTTATATCACGTTTGAAAAAGAAACGTTAGTTTTTATTAAAATATTAATTAATTAATTAAAATTAGTCAAAAACTGAAATAATATCCAAAATACATGTCACCGCTGATTTTGACCAGTCTTAAAAAAAGGAACATATTTGCCGTATAAAAGCTTAAATAAGGATGTTAATACTTAGTATGATATCCTTTAGCCTTAACAACTTCCCTTAACCTATTATTCATGGAAGATACCAGCTTCCGGGTAGTTTCTGGACTGTTTTTGCTCCACTCATCCAGCAGAGCAATCTTGAGATCGGATCTGTGATTCCTGATGTTATTTTCCAGCAGAGCCCACAAATTTGCAATAACATTTAAATCTGGAGACTGGGCCAGTGGAATTATCATGTGGGGGCAGTTCCAGATAAGCCAAGACTGTACTAATCCGGACTTATGCTTGGTTGTTGTCCTGGTCGTTGGCCTGGTAGAACCGGAAAGTACGTCGGATTTCTAGCTTCTCGGAACTTTGGAGTAAATTTTCCTTTGTTATATTGAAGTACACATTCTTGTCCATTGTTGTTTCAGTGGACACCAAATTTCGGACACCGGCTGCCGAGATACATGCCCATACCAGGACACTTCCTCCGCCGTGCTTGCCTGCCGCCTTTAGGTTTTTGGGACTCAACTCAGTATTGGACTGTCGCCACACATAATTCCGTCCGCCCCAGCCAAAAATGTTTAATTTGGACTCATATGCAAATATGACTGTGTTCCAGAACTCCAAATCCTTGTCCAAGTGGGTTTTGGCGAACGTCATCCTAGTCCCTTTATTTTTCGCGCTTATAAAGGGCTTCTTCCGTGGTACTCGGGCATGAAAGTCATGGTTGCGCAGAACCTGGCGCACGGTTTCCACACTGCACTTTTTCCCCATTTCATCCTCCCCTGTTGAGTCAGTTTTGGAGCCGATAGCTTGGGATTTTCCCATATTTTCCTGATGATCCTCCGCTCATCATGTTCGGTGAAAATCTTGTTTGGTGCAATTCTGCCCTTGTCCTCCATCCGATTTTCGTCAACGAAGCGCCGAATGATGTAATATACAGTTGACTTGCATAGATTGACCATTTTAGCTATTTGGCGTTGTGAATATCCGATCTTGAAGTGTTCCAGGATGAGATTCCGTTGTTCAATGGTGGTCCGTTTGCCCATTGTCCTTGTTGGCTGGTTGCACCCGAGATGCAGGATATAACTAATCTGACTACGAAGGATTGGTCTATTTATACCGAAAATAATCAACCTGACGGTTGGTAATTGTAATGGTAATTTAACCAAATCAATCTCTTTACCGGATGCTACTAGAAAAATTTGCAGATCGATCAGTCTAAGACACAGTCGGTTGGAAAAGGCATCGCTAAAGAAGGGGAATGGCAAGATTTTACTAAGTGAGGAAGCCATACAATCAATGGAGAAGCCCACGATAACCACTGCCCCTGTACTCGTTTGTGCGTGCTTATCCATTCTTTTCCTTCTACAGAGCTATTCCATCGATGAGAAGGAGGCTGTAGCTGCCAAGACCATTATCTGCATCAATGAAAAACGTAATCGTGAGGCTGTCACTCTGGTCATTGGAGCTACAAGCTAATATAGAGTATCGCAAGGGCAGCGAAAACATAGTATGCGATATGTTATCGCTGAGTGTTGATATGAAGCGGCTGTTGGGCTTTACTAACTGGACGTTTGCTCATCACGAAAATTAATGCGAGTGCCCTACTGTCCAACAGCCCAGAATATTCTGATATAGATGAAATGGCTAAACATGGTAGTTTCTCAAGAATATTAGAAATGGCTAGCCAAGTAAAAGACTGAGTGGGACAGTGTGTAAAGTACCAGAAAATGAGGCAATGAACTTTCATATGCATGTGTGTGTTGCGAAAGTAGTAGTAACCGAACGGTATCTTTAAAAACTACATGTCAACTTTAGGAAAAGGTATCCGCGATCCAAACAAGGGCATTTGGAAATTTTTGATCGTGATTCATAATAATTTTTCAAAGTTCAAAGTGGTTAAATTCCTCGTAAACCAGGATTTTTAATAAGTCTCATATTCCATAAGTCATTCTTAATGATCGTCAATTTTTGAACAACGCCGTAAATAGCACTACTGATTATCAGCAAATTTTAACGGTATATTCCATATAGCATTAACCCCTTTTAATGTCGATCAAAATCCTTGTATTACAATTTCGGAATATTAAAAAGCTTAAATTGTTATGAAATAGTATTAACCAAACATGCGCCGGTGCTTCAAGGTCATCAAACAGTTAGTCATATACAACCAACTAACTCTCAGACGCTGACCAAAAAAACCAGAGCGAAAACGCATTGAGCGCTAATATACAAAGTGTGCAAAGAGAGGAACTTATCGACCGGCCTCCACAGTAGCTATTTAATAACTGGACCACGAAAATGGTAAGCACAGTCGCAATGAGACCACATTGTTATAATTACAAACAGGTTGTCTGCTCTTGATAATCGAATGTGCTATAAATGCTAAATGATATAAGTTAAGTGATATGGCTACTGGCAAGTAGTTCTTTCGATTTTGTTAACATATAAAAAACTAAAAGTTTAATTCATAAAACAAAAGTTTAATATATTGTAAATAAATTAAATTAAATTAATTAAATAAATTCGATTTTTGATAAATAAAATTAGATTTAAAAATTAAAATTAAATATAATTTAAAGAGGTTTAATTGAAGAACAATATAGTTGATAAACTGTATAATATTTCCATTTCTATTATAATAAGGATGCTCCTTATGTGTACCATTTTCGCCAATCAAGAAAATTCATCGATTGAAAATTGGTATGCAAAAATCGATATATCGCTGCTTCGATGTTCTTGTTGGTATTTTGATACAGCTGTGCAACATTAGAGGAGGATTAATACCGATTTATTTATCAAGAGGCGAATGTTCATAAGCATATATTTTGATTTTGCTGTTTGCATAGTAATCTAGACAATAAGAATGGGTATGTATTTAACATTATGCGCTGTTGC
>JAWNMU010000703.1:0-23528 GCA_035043665.1 Drosophila quasianomalipes
ATAGTATTTGTTTGACAATATTATAAAAAAAATTGGCAAATCTAATTATCTTATCATTGCCATTACCTTCTTTTCTCTTTCTCAATAAGCTGGAGATGAGCGGATACAACTATCGATATATACTAAAATTACAATGTAGTTTTACATAAGTAACTAAGATTTAACAGAGTTATTTAAAGTAGCGATAAATTGACAAATTAACAGCTGATCTTTCAATATCAGTTGTATTCAAATTAGTTTGACTAAACATCCCGCTCACCTTGAAAGGATCCGCTTTCAACACGTCAAGCATCCATCGGTAAGATGTGCCAATTTGTGTACTGGTTTACAGTAGATGCCATTGGCTGTACGAAGATGAACAATCCTTACCAAGCGTGTTAGCAGATCCGTGTTTAGTCAAACTAATTTGAGTACAACTGATATTAAAGATGCAGCTGTTAATTTGTCAATTTATCGCTACTTTAAATAACTCTGTTAAATCTAGTTACTTATGTAAGCTACATTGTAATTTTAGTAAATATCGATAGTTGTATCCGCTCATCTCCAGCTTATTGAGAAAGAGAAAAAGAAGGTAATGGCAATAATAAGATAATTAGATTTGCCAATTTTTTTTATAATATTGTCAGCTGCTAAACGTGTGCGAATTTCTTAAATTGTTAAAAAAATCCCGATAAGGAGCACATTACCAAGAGATACAGACAAGTTCTTAATCTTATTAAAAAGGTGGTATTTTGATCGTCATAAAGTTATTAATTATTAAGAGGCTCCCCTCACAATTACTGGTATGTTTTGATTTAAAGATGCCCCAAAGCTCAACTTGAAAGACGAAGCGAGTAGAGACAGGTCTATTCCACCCTGTAAAAGATTTTATCAAACAATTTGTCATTACTGATATAATAAATGTGGATCTGAGCCGCTTCATCGAGTACCAAAAGCTTAATCATAGGTATTCTTGCATGCGGGAAATAAGGAGAGCCTGCATTTGTCCAATGTCCAATGCCCCATCCCTTATCCCTTATCAGATAGTGATCTAGCGAATTCTCATTGAAAAAATCTTCAGAAATTTTAAAACTTTTTAAATTTTGCTTTTGATTATGATACATTGCCTGTTTTGGATTCCTTTAATGATTTTCTAACTGACGGACTACGTCCGATAGGTGATAGATGGATATTCATATCCACTTTCGATTCAGAAAACCCGATGACAATTGTTGACAATTGTCATACTTTTGATTAACCAACGCAGACGTGGATCTACCTCACGATATTTTGCGACTGCATCAGAGACCGCTGCACGTGGTGGGTCAATTAATGAAATTACCCACACAAATCGAAGAGTTGTTAATGTAAAGTTGGGTGGCTCTATGCTAATCACATAAGATGGCGTGTATTCATTTATCGGCAGAATTAAGTCGCCAAATCCCAGTACTCGTTTACCCATACCACCCATATCTAAATATGCATTCTCAAACTGATCTTTCAAGCTTGAAGTAAGAGGCATGTTTTCGTCATTGATTATTATTATGTTGCATCGGTCCCAAATGCGCTCTAAGCTCCTTTCATTTCTACTAAGTAAGAGGCATCGCCTTTATTATTCGTATGAACTGACACTTGGAACTTATCAGTTGAGTTCAACGATATTTCTGCGATTTTAAAATGTGTTCGACGCACGGGTCCTATGCCACCATAAACTATTTCAGCAAATTTAAAAAGAGCTGTTTCTAATGCAGAACCATCGACATCTTTCTTTAATGGATGCACATCTTCTTGATCACCTTTGAAGTCCGCAGAATTACACAAGGAAGCGCATAATAAAAGCGCATTAAATGAGTTATCTTCTTTATTGAATTCTGATCACTTAAGCGATTTTCTAGTGTTATGGACTGACACAATTACTTGGTCATACCATAAATGGGCCACGGTCGTACTTGGCTCTGAGTTAGCGTTCCTGTCTTATCTGAACAACATGTTGATGCTGAGCCCAATGTTTCGACGGCCTCCAACTTCCTTAGAACACAATTTCTCTAAGCCATTCGTTTAACCGTAAATGTCAAGCATACGGTAACAGTGGCCAATAGCGTACGGACAATATTCCAGCTGAATCACAAGCTTATTAGAAACTTCTTGCACGAAGTGATAACGAATATCTATATGCTTGCTTCTTGCATGGTAAACTGGATTTTTAACTAAGTTCATGGCGCTCAAATTATTGCCATGAATTACAATATTTTTCATATTTCTGTATATGTTCATTTCGTTACATAATTTTCCGAATATAAACAGCTTCTTTAGTTGCTTCCGATAGGCCCATATATTCGGCTTCAGTACTACTTAGTGCTACTGACGACTGATTCCTGCTTTCTCATGAGAATGGCCCATATATTCGGCTTCAGTACTACTTAGTGCTACTGGACGACTGATTCCTGCTTTCCCATGAGAATTCGCTACCTCCAAGAACGAAAGCGTATCCAGTATACGACTTTCGGTCTGTGTTATCTCCACCCCAGTCCGCATCAACGTAGCCTTTGATGGGATTTCCAGTTTTAGCATATGTTATGCCCATTGAAGACGTCGTCCTCAGATATCGCAGCACTTGCTTTGCCGCTGCCCAGTGCTCTTGGTGGGGATCCGTATTCCGTTGGGACAGCGTACATACTGAATGTAAAATGTCAGGTCTGGATGTAACTGCCAGATACATTAATGATCCGATCAGTGACTGGTACTCTGCCTGGCTGACCGTTTTGCATTGTTGCCAACGGTACTGATGCAGGCCGACACGCTTCCATGCCAAATTTCTTAAGCAGCTGCACCACATGCTGCTGCTGGGTGATCGTTATTGCCCCTGTTATATCCTTCTTATTGATTTCCATACCAAGGAAATGATGTAGAATAGCACCTAAAAACCCAATTCCTATTGAAATCCATCTCCAAGGAAATCATCTAGTCTAGTAGTATCCACACCCAGCCCGCTTGGACAGCCCGAGACCCAATATTTTAAGGCATCTCCTTCAGCTTCGTGTTCCACAACCGGCAATCCTTGTTCTTCATACCATTGGGACGAGGCTGCTTCATGAAAACATCCTCCCGCAAGTCTCCGTTTAGATATTGCCGTGTGGATACATCAAGTTGGCGCACATGTAGCTCCAGTTCAGCTGCTATGGACCAACACCATCCTTAATGTCGCACACCGCACTACTGGCGAAAACGTTTCGTCGTAGTTCACTCCGTGTTGCTGGCTGCAGCCCACTTTGCCACTAGCATAGCCTTGTATCGTTCTATGGTGCCATTTTTGTCACATTATAGTGCAAAGACCCATCTTTTGCATCCAATCGCCTTATGGTTGGATGGTAATTCGGATGGTTCCCAAGTTCCATTCACGTTCAGTGCTCCCGAATTCCCGTGCCATGGCCTTTTCCATTCAATCGCTTGTGGACTTTTTAATGCGCTTGTGGACTTTTTAATGCTTCTTCCACAGATTCTGGTGAAAGTGACGTCATCACTGCTCAGAAGATTCAACTGGTGCCGCTCGTCGTCTGGTCTTCGCCATCCGTGCCCACTTCTTCTTTCAAGCCGGTTAATTTGCTTGCTGATATCTCATTTATTGGTATCGGTGTTACCGTTATCTTCGCCGGTGCCTATGCTGCCAGTTGCCACTGTTCCTACTTTTGCCATTTCCCTTAAGAACACTGCATTTATTGTTTTGCTTGTTTCTACACAGAAATAAATTGATTCTATGATTTGAAATAATCAGAGTTTTACCGTTTTCGTCATATACACACGCACGATTGTTTTTGAAGTTTACAGTGCACCCTCCTTTTACTGCACTGCTCACCGAAATAAAGTTGCATTGTAATTGTGGTATATAAACAACGTTTGTAACTTTTACTGTTGACGATTCCGTTTTTAATCATGACGACTCTTCGCCCGACTACTTCTGGTGACTTTCTCACCAGCAAGTGTGACTGTATAAGCGAATTGTACAAACGAATTAAACATATTTTGATTTGCGCACATATGAGCTGTGGCGCCACTATCTAAGCATCACGCTGACTTATTAAGCAGTCGTTCACTGTTTTTTTACCTTAGCAACGTGAAGAATGATTTTCGCCTCTTCCTTTTACATTATCTTCTTTTTCGCCTTGGACCTACGTTTGGCAGAAATGGTTTGTTTTACTGCAATACAAATTATGCAATTCTGATGAAACTTTCACTCGATCTTAAACGCGGCTTTTTAACATAATCTTAGTTTCATTCAACTTTTTCTTTATGCCTGGGACCATAACCTGTTGGGTTTTAAAACGGCAAAAGTGATGCACTTGGCTTGGCGGTTAGACTAAGAAGAACGTTTATTCAATGGATTCTTAAGTTGGGGTATCGAGTGCAGTATCGATATCCCTGTTATTAACATTAGTAATCGGAATGTTGGATTGATCTTTTACATATTTTCAACAGCTACAATAATGCCAATTAGAAATATTGCTCCATCAAGGAAAGCATTTCCAAGAATCATAGCAATTACATAAAAAGTGCAGCCCAGAATTATTGCAAATATAGTAATGATTCTAATAAAGTGATCTATTTCTCGGAAGATAGCCGACTGTACCTGGTCTAATCCAGCAGTTATATTTGACAACAATGACAACTTCTTGGCAGTTTCCTCCAAGTACATTCGTTGAGAAAAATGCCAAATTTTTGTCTCCAATAGATTGTCATGCGTAAATTCTGTATATCGTATCTGAGGCTCTGGCTCGCCTGTAAGTGATGAATTATCAACTTTAAGCGCGTGGGACTCTAAAATTTGATATCAATAATTAATCTCTACAATATCACCGATTACAAGATTTTCGGCAGTTACGGTAATAGTTTACCCTTCACGTATTACGGTTGCATACTGCGGTACGAGATATTTAAAAGAGTCCATAATGGCAGATGATTTATGTTTCTATTATAAGTGAAGAGTTCGCTATAATATGGTAGCTTAAGTTTATATCTTATATTACCTGTAAATACGAAAATAAACCAGTAATTATCACCACTCCCAGCAAGGCAACGCCCAAGGGCAAATTGTCATCAGGTGGATCATATTGTGTAACAAGTTGGATACGGTATTCTATAAAACAAAGAATAGCCCTGACCAGAGCAACATAGCAAATCCACCAAACCTTGGTGGTGGGGTTAAACCATTAGAACCATTTATTTGAAGCCGCATCTTTGTACCAGAATGCGGCAGGCCCTAAGACATACATACCAGTAACTACTAAGAGCTCTAAACTAATTGACTTTAATCTACCATTTGCGAGTCAGTACCGACCATCGCCAATAAATCCTCCACATATATCTTGTGAATATCAGTCCCTATATCTTTCGTCAAATCTCGCTATTGGAGCCATGGTCATAATCCATGCCGACAATCTTCCGGCACAGCAATGGAAGCTCGGTCGCATCGAATCACTTGTGCCTGGAAAGAATGATCATGTTCGAGTTGTTCATCTTCGTACAGCCAATGGCATCTGCTGTAAACCAGTACACAAATTGGCCATCTTACCGATGGATGCTTGACGTGTTGAAAGCGGATCCTTTCAAGGTGAGCGGGATGTTTAGTCAAACTAATTTGAATACAACTGACATTGAAAGATCAGCTGTTAATTTGTCAATTTATCGCTACTTTAAATAACTCTGTTAAATCTTAGTTACTTATGTAAAACTACATTGTAATTTTAGTAAATATCGATAGTTGTATCCGCTCATCTCCAGCTTATTGAGAAAGAGAAAAAGAAGGTAATGGCAATAATAAGATAATTAGATTTGCCAATTTTTTTTATAATATTGTCAGCTGCTAAACGTGTTGCGAATTTCTTAAATTGTTAAAAAAAATCCCGATAAGGAGCACATTACCAAAGAGATACAGACAAGTTCTTAATCTTATTAAAAAGGTGGTATTTTGATCGTCATAAAGTTATTAATTATTAAGAGGCTCCCCTCACAATTACTGGTATGTTTTGATTTAAAGATGCCCCAAAGCTCAACTTGAAAGACGAAGCGAGTAGAGACAGGTCTATTCCACCTGTAAAAGATTTTATCAAACAATTTGTCATTACTGATATAATAAATGTGGATCTGAGCCGCTTCATCGAGTACCAAAAGCTTAATCATAGGTATTCTTGCATGCGGGAAATAAGGAGAGCCTGCATTTGTCCAATGTCCAATGCCCCATCCCTTATCCCTTATCAGATAGTGATCTAGCGAATTCTCATTGAAAAAATCTTCAGAAATTTTAAAACTTTTTAAATTTTGCTTTTGATTATGATACATTGCCTGTTTTGGATTCCTTTAATGATTTTCTAACTGACGGACTACGTCCGATAGGTGATAGATGGATATTCAAATCCACTTTCGATTCAGAAAACCCGATGACAATTGTTGACAATTGTCATACTTTTGATTAACCAACGCAGACGTGGATCTACCTCACGATATTTTGTGACTGCATCAGAGACCGCTGCACGTGGTGGGTCAATTAATGAAATTACCCACACAAATCGAAGAGTTGTTAATGTAAAGTTGGGTGGCTCTATGCTAATCACATAAGATGGCGTGTATTCATTTATCGGCAGAATTAAGTCGCCAAATCCCAGTACTCGTTTACCCATACCACCCATATCTAAATATGCATTCTCAAACTGATCTTTCAAGCTTGAAGTAAGAGGCATGTTTTCGTCATTGATTATTATTATGTTGCATCGGTCCCAAATGCGCTCTAAGCTCCTTTCATTTCTACTAAGTAAGAGGCATCGCCTTTATTATTCGTATGAACTGACACTTGGAACTTATCAGTTGAGTTCAATGATATTTCTGCGATTTTAAAATGTGTTCGACGCACGGGTCCTATGCCACCATAAACTATTTCAGCAAATTTAAAAAGAGCTGCTTCTAATGCAGAACCATCGACATCTTTCTTTAATGGATGCACATCTTCTTGATCACCTTTGAAGTCCGCAGAATTACACAAGGAAGCGCATAATAAAAGCGCATTAAATGAGTTATCTTCTTTATTGAATTCTGATCACTTAAGCGATTTTCTAGTGTTATGGACTACACAATTACTTGGTCATACCATAAATGGGCCACGGTCGTACGGCTCTGAGTTAGCGTTCCTGTCTTATCTGAACAACATGTTGATGTTGAACCCAATGTTTCGACGGCCTCCAAATTCTTTAGAAGACAATTTCTCTAAGCCATTCGTTTAACCGTAAGTGTCACAGTGGCTAATAGCGTTGGACAATATTCCAGCTGAATCACAAACTTATTAGAAACTTCTTGCACGAAGTGATAACGAATATCTATATGCTTGCTTCTTGCATGGTAAACTAGATTTTTAACTAAGTTCATAGCGCTCAAATTATTGCCATGAATTACAATATTTTTCATATTTCTGTATATGTTCATTTCGTTACATAATTTCCGAATATAAACAGCTTCTTTAGTTGCTTCCGATAGGCCCATATATTCGGCTTCAGTACTACTTAGTGCTACTGACGACTGATTCCTGCTTTCTCATGAGAATGCGCTACCTCC
This sequence comes from Drosophila quasianomalipes, assembly GCA_035043665.1. NCBI lineage: Eukaryota > Metazoa > Arthropoda > Insecta > Diptera > Drosophilidae > Drosophila > Drosophila quasianomalipes. Next base: position 7,576 of record JAWNMU010000703.1, read on the forward strand.
AAGAATGAAAGCATATCCAGTATACGGCTTTCGGTCAACGTAGCCTTTGATGGGATTTCCAGTTTTAGCATATGTTATGCCCATTGAAGACGTCGTCCTCAGATATTGCAGCACTTGCTTTGCCGCTGCCCAGTGCTCTTGGTGGGGATCCGTATTCCGTTTGGACAGCGTACATACTGAATGTAAAATGTCAGGTCTGGATATAACTGCCAGATACATTAATGATCCGATCAGTGACTGGTACTCTGCCTGGTTGGCCGTTTTGCATTGTTGCCAACGGTACTGATGCTGGCCGACACGCTTCCATGCCAAATTTCTTAAGCAGCTGCAACACATGCTGCTGCTGGGTGATCGTTATCGCCCCTGTTATATCCTTCTTATTGATTTCCAAACCCAATTTTTAAAATCATCTCCTTCAGCTTCTTGTTCCACATCCGTCCAGACTGTTTTAGCCCATATAAGGACTTTCGCAGTTTAAGAACAGGCAATCCTTGTTCTTCAAACATACGAGGTTGGTTCATGGAAACATCCTCTCGCAATTCTCCGTTTAGATATTGCCGTGGATACATCAAGTTGGTGCACATGTAGCTCCAGTTCAGCTGCTATGGACAACACCATCCTTATTGTCGCATACCGCACTACTGGCGAAAACGTTTCGTCGTAGTTCACTCCGTGTTGCTGGCTGCAGCCCTTTGCCACTAGCATAGCCTTGTATCGTTCTATGGTGCCATTTTTGTCACATTATAGTGCAAAGACCCATCTGCATCCAATCGCCTTATGATTGGATGGTAATTCGGATGGTTCCCAAGTTCCATTCACGTTCAGTGCTCCGAATTCCGTGCCATGGCCTTTTCCATTCGATCGCTTGTGGACTTTTTAATGCTTCTTCCACAGATTCTGGTGTTATGACGTCATCACTGCTCAGAAGATTCAACTGGTGCTCTGCTCGCTCGTCTGGTCTTTCACCTCCGCCACTTTTCTTTCAAGCCGGTTAATTTGCTTGCTGATATCTCATTTATTGGTATCGGTGTTACCGTTATCTTCGCCGGTGCCTATGCTGCTGCCACTGTTCCTACTTTTGCCATTTCCACTTAAGAACACTGCATTTATTGTTTTGGTTATTTCACACAGAAATAAATTGATTCTATGATTTGAAATAATCAGAGTTTTACCGTTTTCGTCATATACACACGCACGATTGTTTTTGAAGTTTACAGTGCACCCTCCTTTTACTGCTCTGCTCACCGAAATAAAGTTGCATTGTAATTGTGGTATATAAACAACGTTTGTAACTTTTACTGTTGACGATTCCGTTTTAATCATGACGACTCTTCGTCCGACTACTTTTAGTGACTTTTCACTAGCAAGTGTGACTGTATAAGTGAATTGTACAAACGAATTAAACATATTTTGATTTGCGCACATATGAGCTGTGGCGCCACTATCTAAGCATCACGCTGACTTATTAAGCAGTCGTTCACTGTTTTTTGCACTTAGCAACGTGAAGAATGATTTTTCGTCTCTTCCTTTTACATTATCTTCTTTCGCGGCCTATTTGCGATTCGCTTACTTTGTTTCTTCCGTTGCAGAATGTGGCCATTTTACCGCAATTGTAACATTTTATGTGTTTTGTTCTTACTTCTATCTCACTTTTCGATCAATTTAACCTTCAGTACTAAACTTTGGTAATTCATCACGTGATTCCAATGCTACACCAAACTTGCATATGCATTAACTTGTCAAGAGTAATGCACAATCTCTGTTAACTCCTCCATCGTGTGCTCTACTTGCAATATACTTGCACTCTTCGATCAATCTTCATCCTGCACGAAGAGTAATCTCTTGAACAATGTGATCACGTGATTCCACTGCTACCGCTGGGCTGATGCACTGCCTTTAGGGTTATCCACGCACTCGACGCCGAATCACATTTCTTAATGTGACCAATCTCAGAACCTCTTATTGAGAGAGTAATCACCACTAAAGCCTTTTCGTTTTTTGATATCCACTGACTATATTCACTCGTCTTGTCTGAACTTGGGTATTTCATAGCTCCCGAAGTGACGGACCATAGCTCCCGGTGAATTAGCACATTTTTCATTTGGACACACCACGAATCATAATTTGTTTCGTCCAACTTGTCGATATAGTACAGCGCACTCATTTTTCACTCGTACTTGTTCTCACACAGAAAACTTTAGTTGGTAATGCACACAGCAATACAAATTATGCAATTCTGATGAAACTTTCACTCGATCTTAAACGCGGCTTTTTAACATAATCTTAGTTTCATTCAACTTTTTCTTTATGCCTGGGACCATAACCTGTTGGGTTTTAAAACGGCAAAAGTGATGCACTTGGCTTGGCGGTTAGACTAAGAAGAACGTTTATTCAATGGATTCTTAAGTTGGGGTATCGAGTGCAGTATCGATATCCCTGTTATTAACATTAGTAATCGGAATGTTGGATTGATCTTTTACATATTTTCAACAGCTACAATAATGCCAATTAGAAATATTGCTCCATCAAGGAAAGCATTTCCAAGAATCATAGCAATTACATAAAAAGTGCAGCCCAGAATTATTGCAAATATAGTAATGATTCTAATAAAGTGATCTATTTCTCGGAAGATAGCCGACTGTACCTGGTCTAATCCAGCAGTTATATTTGACAACAATGACAACTTCTTGGCAGTTTCCTCCAAGTACATTCGTTGAGAAAAATGCCAAATTTTTTGTCTCCAATAGATTGTCATGCGTAAATTCTGTATATCGTATCTGAGGCTCTGGCTCGCCTGTAAGTGATGAATTATCAACTTTAAGCGCGTGGGACTCTAAAATTTGGATATCAATAATTAATCTCTACAATATCACCGATTACAAGATTTTCGGCAGTTACGGTAATAGTTTACCCTTCACGTATTACGGTTGCATACTGCGGTACGAGATATTTAAAAGAGTCCATAATGGCAGATGATTTATGTTTCTATTATAAGTGAAGAGTTCGCTATAATATGGTAGCTTAAGTTTATATCTTATATTACCTGTAAATACGAAAATAAACCAGTAATTATCACCACTCCCAGCAAGGCAACGCCCAAGGGCAAATTGTCATCAGGTGGATCATATTGTGTAAAAATTTGGATACGGTATTCTATAAAACAAAGAATAGCCCTGACCAGAGCAACATAGCAAATCCACCAAACCTTGGTGGTGGGGTTAAACCATTAGAACCATTTATTTGAAGCCGCATCTTTGTACCAGAATGCGGCAGGCCCTAAGACATACATACCAGTAACTACTAAGAGCTCTAAACTAATTGACTTTAATCTACCATTTGCGAGTCAGTACCGACCATCGCCAATAAATCCTCCACATATATCTTGTGAATATCAGTCCCTATATCTTTCGTCAAATCTCGCTATTGGAGCCATGGTCATAATCCATGCCGACAATCTTCCGGCACAGCAATGGAAGCTCTGTCGCATCGAATCACTTGTGCCTGGAAAGAATGATCATGTTCGAGTTGTTCATCTTCGTACAGCCAATGGCATCTACTGTCCACCAGTACACAAATTGGCCATCTTACCGATGGATGCTTGACGTGTTGAAAGCGGATCCTTTCAAGGTGAGCGGGATGTTTAGTCAAACTAATTTGAATACAACTGACATTGAAAGATCAGCTGTTAATTTGTCAATTTATCGCTACTTTAAATAACTCTGTTAAATCTTAGTTACTTATGTAAAACTACATTGTAATTTTAGTATATATCGATAGTTGTATCCGCTCATCTCCAGCTTATTGAGAAAGAGAAAAGAAGGTAATGGCAATAATAAGATAATTAGATTTGCCAATTTTTTATAATATTGTCAGCTGCTAAACGTGCTGCGAATTTCTTAAATTGTTAAAAAAATCCCGATAAGGAGCACATTACCAAAGAGATACAGACAAGTTCTTAATCTTATTAAAAAGGTGGTATTTTGATCGTCATAAAGTTATTAATTATTAAGAGGCTCCCCTCACATTCCTGGTATGTTTTGATTTAAAGATGCCCCAAAGCTCAACTTGAAAGACGAAGCGAGTAGAGACAGGTCTATTCCACCTGTAAAAGATTTTATCAAACAATTTGTCATTACTGATATAATAAATGTGGATCTGAGCCGCTTCATCGAGTACCAAAAGCTTAATCATAGGTATTCTTGCATGCGGGAAATAAGGAGAGCCTGCATTTGTCCAATGTCCAATGCCCCATCCCTTATCCCTTATCAGATAGTGATCTAGCGAATTCTCATTGAAAAAATCTTCAGAAATTTTAAAACTTTTTAAATTTTGCTTTTGATTATGAGACATTGCCTGTTTTGGATTCCTTTAATGATTTTCTAACTGACGGACTACGTCCGATAGGTGATAGATGGATATTCATATCCACTTCCGATTCAGAAAACCCGATGACAATTGTTGACAATTGTCATACTTTTGATTAACCAAACGTCAGGGACGCATGGGACTACTATCCTCGCAACGATATTGATTGCATAGACTAGCATTCAGATGAACGCGCTGCCACGTGGTAGGCGTCAGATTCAATTGGAAATTACCCACACAAATCGAAGAGTTGTTAATGTAATAGTTGGGTGGCTCTATGCTAATCACATAAGATGGCGTGTATTCATTTATCGGCAGAATTAAGTCGCCAAATCCCAGTACTCGTTTACCCATACCACCCATATCTAAATATGCATTCTCAAACTGATCTTTCAAGCTTGAAGTAAGAGGCATGTTTTCGTCATTGATTATTATTATGTTGCATCGGTCCCAAATGCGCTCTAAGCCCTTTCATTTCTACTAAGTAAGAGGCATCGCCTTTATTATTCGTATGAACTGACACTTGGAACTTATCAGTTGAGTTCAATGATATTTCTGCGATTTTAAAATGTGTTCGACGCACGGGTCCTATGCCACCATAAACTATTTCAGCAAATTTAAAAAGAGCTGCTTCTAATGCAGAACCATCGACATCTTTCTTTAATGGATGCACATCTTCTTGATCACCTTTGAAGTCCGCAGAATTGCAAAAGGAAGCGCATAATAAAAGCGCATTAAATGAGTTATCCTCTTTATTGAATTCTGATCACTTGAGCGACTTGGTGCTACTGGACGACTGATTCCTGCTCTCCCATGAGAATGCGCTACCTCCAAGCATGAATGCGTATCCAGTATACGGCCTTCGGTCAACGCAACCTTTGATGGAATTTCCATTTTTAGCATATGTTATGCCCATTGAAGACGTCGTCCTCAGATATCGCAGCACTTGCTTTGCCGCTGCCCGTGCTCTTGGTGGGGATCCGTATTCCGTTTGGACAGCGTACATACTGAATGTAAAATGTCAGGTCTGGATGTAACTGCCAGATACATTAATGATCCGATCAGTGACTGGTACTCTGCCTGGTTGACCGTTTTGCATTGTTGCCAACGGTACTGATGCTGGCCGACACGCTTCCATGCCAAATTTCTTAAGCAGCTGCAACACATGCTGCTGCTGGGTGATCGTTATCGCCCCTGTTATACCCTTCTTATTGATTTCCATACCAAGGAAATGATGTAGTATCGTAGCCAAAAACCCAATTTTTGAAATCATCTCATTCAGCTTCTTGTTCCACATCCGTCCAGACTGTTTTAGCCCATATAAGGACTTTCGCAGTTTAAGAACAGGCAATCCTTGTTCTTCAAACATACGGGGTTGCTTCATGAAAACATCCTCCCGCAATTCTCCGTTTAGATATTGCCGTGGATACATCAAGTTGGTGCACATGTAGCTCCAGTTCAGCTGCTATGGCCAACACCATCCTTATTGTCGCATACCGCACTACTGGCGAAAACGTTTCGTCGTAGTTCACTCCGTGTTGCTGGCTGCAGCCCTTTGCCACTAGCATAGCCTTGTATCGTTCTATGGTGCCATTTTTGTCACATTATAGTGCAAAGACCCATCTGCATCCAATCGCCTTATGATTGGATGGTAATTCGGATGGTTCCCAAGTTCCATTCACGTTCAGTGCTCCGAATTCCTGTGCCATGGCCTTTTCCATTCGATCGCTTGTGGACTTTTTAATGCTTCTTCCACAGATTCTGGTGTTATGACCTCATCACTGCTCAGAAGATTCAACTGGTGCCGCTCGTCGTCTGGTCTTCGCCATCCGTGCCCACTTCTTCTTTCAAGCCGGTTAATTTTCTTGCTGATATCTCATTTATTGGTATCGGTGTTACCGTTATCTTCGCCGGTGCCTATGCTGCTGCCACTGTTCCTACTTTTGCCATTTCCACTTAAGAACACTGCATTTATTGTTTTGGTTATTTCACACAGAAATAAATTGATTCTATGATTTGCAATAATCAGAGTTTTACCGTTTTCGTCATATACACACGCACGATTGTTTTTGAAGTTTACAGTGCAGCCTCCTTTTACTGCTCTGCTCACCGAAATAAAGTTGCATTGTAATTGTGGTATATAAACAACGTTTGTAACTTTTACTGTTGACGATTCCGTTTTAATCATGACGACTCTTCGTCCGACTACTTCTGGTGATTTTTCACCAGCAAGTGTGACTGTATCAGTGAATTGTTCAAACGAATTAAACATATTTTGATTTGCGCACATATGAGCTGTGGCGCCACTATCTAAGCACCACGCTGACTTATTAAGCAGTCGTTCACTGTTTTTTGCACTTAGCAACGTGAAGAATGATTTTTCGTCTCTTCCTTTTACATTATCTTCTTTCGCCTTGGACCTACATTCTGCAGAAATGTGGCCAATTTTACCGCAATTGTAACATTTTATTTTTTGGTTTCGGTTCTTGCTTACTTTGTCGTTCTTTTTTGCGCTCTCTTTAGCGTAGTGTGCTTTGCTTAAAACTGCCTGTGCATTATTTTCGTTCACATTTTCTATATGTGCTTCGTTCTTACTTCTATCTCACTCTTCGATCAATTTAACCTTCAAAGTACTAAACTTTGGTAATTCATCACGTGATTCCAATGCTACAACCAAATTTTCATATGATTTGGGCAAACTTGCCAAGAGTAATGCCAATCTCTGTTAACTCCTCCACCGTGTTCTCAAAATTTGCAATATACATTTGCATGTTCTCATTCTCGTTCATCCGCACGAAGAGTAATCTCTTGAACAATGTGACCTTTATCACTGGACCGGTGGGCTGATGCACTGCCTTTAGGGTTATCCACGCACTCGACGCCGAATCACATTTCTTAATGTGACCAATCTCAGAACCTCTTATTGAGAGAGTAATCACCGCTAAAGCCTTTTCGTTTTTTGATATCCACTGACTATATTCACTCGTCTTGTCTGAACTTGGGTATTTCATAGCTCCCGAAGTGACGGACCATAGCTCCCGGTGAATTAGCACACTTTTCATTTGGACACACCACGAATCATAATTTGTTTCGTCCAACTTGTCGATATAGTACAGCGCACTCATTTTTCACTCGTACTTGTTCTCACACAGAAAACTTTAGTTGGTAATGCACACAGCAATACAAATTATGCAATTCTGATGAAAATTTCACTCGATCTTAAACGCGGCTTTTTAACATAATCTTAGTTTCATTCAACTTTTTCTTTATGCCTGGGCCCATAACCTGTTGGGTTTTAAAACGGCAAAAGTGATGCACTTGGCTTGGCGGTTAGACTAAGAAGAACTTTTATTCAATGTATTCTTAAGTTGGGGTATCGAGTGCAGTATCGATATCCCTGTTATTAACATTAGTAATCGGAATGTTGGATTGATCTTTTACATATTTTCAACAGCTACAATAATGCCAATTAGAAATATTGCTCCATCAAGGAAAGCATTTCAAGAATCATAGCAATTACATAAAAAGTGCAGCCCAGAATTATTGCAAATATAGTAATGATTCTAATAAAGTGATCTATCTGAGATAGGCGACAGCAGTTATATTTGACAACAATGACAACTTCTTGGCAGTTTCCTCCAAGTACATTCGTTGAGAAAAATGCCAAATTTTTTGTCTCAATAGATTGTCATGCGTAAATTCTGTATATCGTATCTGAGGCTCTGGCTCGCCTGTAAGTGATGAATTATCAACTTTAAGCGCGTGGGACTCTAAAATTCGGATATCAATAATTAATCTCTACAATATCACCGATTACAAGATCTTCGGCAGTTACGGTAATAGTTTACCCTTCACGTATTACGGTTGCATACTGCGGTACGAGATATTTAAAAGAGTCCATAATGGCAGATGATTTATGTTCCTATTATAAGTGAAGAGTTCGCTATAATATGGTAGCTTAAGTTTATATCTTACATTACCTGTAAATACGAAAATAAACCAGTAATTATCACCACTCCCAGCAAGGCAACGCCCAAGAGCAAATTGTCATCAGGTGGATCATATTGTGTAAAAATTTGGATACGGTATTCTATAAAACAAAGAATAGCCCTGACCAGAGCAACATAGCAAATCCACCAAACCTTGGTGGTGGGGTTAAACCATTAGAACCATTTATTTGAAGCCGCATCTTTGTACCAGAATGCGGCAGGCCCTAAGATACATACCAGTACTACTAAGAGCTCTAAACTAATTGACTTTAATCTACCATTTGCGAGTCAGTACCGACCATCGCCAATAAATCCTCCACATATATCTTGTGAATATCAGTCCCTATATCTTTCGTCAAATCTCGCTATTGGAGCCATGGTCATAATCCATGCCGACAATCTTCCGGCACAGCAATGGAAGCTCGGCCGCATCGAATCACTTGTGCCTGGAAAGGATGATCATGTTCGAGTTGTTCATCTTCGTACAGCCAATGGCATCTACTGTAAACCAGTACACAAATTGGCCATCTTACCGATGGATGCTTGACGTGTTGAAAGCGGATCCTTTCAAGGTGAGCGGGATGTTTAGTCAAACTAATTTGAATACAACTGATATTGAAAGATCAGCTGTTAATTTGTCAATTTATCGCTACTTTAAATAACTCTGTTAAATCTTAGTTACTTATGTAAAACTACATTGTAATTTTAGTATATATCGATAGTTGTATCCGCTCATCTCCAGCTTATTGGGAAAGAGAAAAAAGAAGGTAATGGCAATGATAAGATAATTAGATTTGCCAATTTTTTTATAATATTGTCAGCTGCTAAAACTAGGTGTAGCGAATTTCTTAAATTGTTAAAAATCCCGATAAGGAGCACATTACCAAAGAGATACAGACAAGTTCTTAATCTTATTAAAAAGGTGGTATTTTGATCGTCATAAAGTTATTAATTATTAAGAGGCTCCCTCACATTCCTGGTATGTTTTGATTTAAAGATGCCCCAAAGCTCAACTTGAAAGACGAAGCGAGTAGAGACAGGTCTATTCCACCTGTAAAAGATTTTATCAAACAATTTGTCATTACTGATATAATAAATGTGGATCTGAGCCGCTTCATCGAGTACCAAAAGCTTAATCATAGGTATTCTTGCATGCGGGAAATAAGGAGAGCCTGCATTTGTCCAATGTCCAATGCCCCATCCCTTATCCCTTATCAGATAGTGATCTAGCGAATTCTCATTGAAAAAATCTTCAGAAATTTTAAAACTTTTTAAATTTTGCTTTTGATTATGAGACATTGCCTGTTTTGGATTCCTTTAATGATTTTCTAACTGACGGACTACGTCCGATAGGTGATAGATGGATATTCATATCCACTTCCGATTCAGAAAACCCGATGACAATTGTTGACAATTGTCATACTTTTGATTAACCAAGGCATCATCATAGGGATCCCTAGGCATGCGAGACGTAATATCCCATTCTGTTCTTTCATTGCAAGAGAAATTTCGGCAACATATTGGGATGGTGCATAGAGCTAACAGGTATGTCTGTGAAGTCGCCAGATCTCGTTATGATAGTAAATAATTGCATCAAGATCTTCTGCTTTCATTTCACGAAACTCTCCGCCATGTACAACAATCGCATTAGCCTGACGTGGGTCTACCTCACGATATTTAGCGACTGCATCAGAGACCGCTGCACGTGGTGGGTCAATTAATGAAATTACCACACAAATCGAAGATTTGTTAATGTAAAGTTGGGTGGCTCTATGCTAATCACATAAGATGGCGTGTATTCATTTATCGGCAGAATTAAGTCCACAAATCCCAGTACTCGTTTACCCATACCACCCATATCTAAATATGCATTCTCAAACTGATCTTTCAAGCTTGAAGTAAGAGGCATGTTTTCGTCATTGATTATTATTATGTTGCATCGGTCCCAAATGCGCTCTAAGCTCCTTTCATTTCTACTAAGTAAGAGGCATCGCCTTTATTATTCGTATGAACTGACACTTGGAACTTATCAGTTGAGTTGAATGATATTTCTGCGATTTTAAAATGTGTTCGACGCACGGGTCCTATGCCACCATAAACTATTTCAGCAAATTTAAAAAGAGCTGCTTCTAATGCAGAACCATCGACATCTTTCTTAATGGATGCACATCTCTTGATCACCTTGAAGTCCGCAGAATGTATAATTCGCATTAAATGAGTTATCTTCTTTATTGAATTCTGATCACTTAAGCGATTTTCTAGTGTTATGGACTACACAATTACTTGGTCATACCATAAATGGGCCACGGTCGTACGGCTCTGAGTTAGCGTTCCTGTCTTATCTGAACAACATGTTGATGTTGAACCAATGTTTCGACGGCCTCCAAATTCTTTAGAAGACAATTTCTCTAAGACATTCGTTTAACCGTAAATGTCAAGCATACGGTTACAGTGGCTAATAGCGTTGGACAATATTCCAGCTGAATCCACAACCTGCATGTAACAATCGAATGCTTCTTGCATGGTAAACTAGATTTTTAACTAAGTTCATAGCGCTCAAATTATTGCCATGAATTACAATACTTTTCATATTTCTGTATATGTTCATTTCGTTACATAATTTCCGAATATAAACAGCTTCTTTAGTTGCTTCCGATAGGCCCATATATTCGGCTTCAGTACTACTTAGTGCTACTGACGACTGATTCCTGCTTTCCCATGAGAATGCGCTACCTCCAAGAATGAAAGCGTATCCAGTATACGGCTTTCGGTCAACGTAGCCTTTGATGGGATTTCCAGTTTTAGCATATGTTATGCCCATTGAAGACGTCGTCCTCAGATATCGCAGCACTTGCTTTGCCGCTGCCCAGTGCTCTTGGTGGGGATCCGTATTCCGTTTGGACAGCGTACATACTGAATGTAAAATGTCAGGTCTGGATATAACTGCCAGATACATTAATGATCCGATCAGTGACTGGTACTCTGCCTGGTTGACCGTTTTGCATTGTTGCCAACGGTACTGATGCTGGCCGACACGCTTCCATGCCAAATTTCTTAAGCAGCTGCAACACATGCTGCTGCTGGGTGATCGTTATCGCCCCTGTTATACCCTTCTTATTGATTTCCATACCAAGGAAATGATGTAGTATAGTAGTATATACACCCAGCTCGCTTGGACAGCCCGAAAACCCAATTTTTGAAATCATCTCCTTCAGCTTCTTGTTCCACATCCGTCCAGACTGTTTTAGCCCATATAAGGACTTTCGCAGTTTAAGAACAGGCAATCCTTGTTCTTCAAACATACGGGGTTGCTTCATGAAAACATCCTCCCGCAATTCTCCGTTTAGATATTGCCGTGGATACATCAAGTTGGTGCACATGTAGCTCCAGTTCAGCTGCTATGGACAACACCATCCTTATTGTCGCATACCGCACTACTGGCGAAAACGTTTCGTCGTAGTTCACTCCGTGTTGCTGGCTGCAGCCCTTTGCCACTGCACGTGCCATTTTGTCACATTTAGTGCAAAGACCCATCTACATGCCTATGATTGATGGTAATTCGGATGGTTCCCAAGTTCCATTCACGTTCAGTGCTCCGAATTCCCGTGCCATGGCCTTTTCCATTCGATCGCTTGTGGACTTTTTAATGCTTCTTCCACAGATTCTGGTGTTATGACGTCATCACTGCTCAGAAGATTCAACTGGTGCCGCTCGTCGTCTGGTCTTCGCCATCCGTGCCCACTTCTTCTTTCAAGCCGGTTAATTTGCTTGCTGATATCTCATTTATTGGTATCGGTGTTACCGTTATCTTCGCCGGTGCCTATGCTGCTGCCACTGTTCCTACTTTTGCCATTTCCACTTAAGAACACTGCATTTATTGTTTTGGTTATTTCACACAGAAATAAATTGATTCTATGATTTGCAATAATCAGAGTTTTACCGTTTTCGTCATATACACACGCACGATTGTTTTTGAAGTTTACAGTGCACCCTCCTTTTACTGCTCTGCTCACCGAAATAAAGTTGCATTGTAATTGTGGTATATAAACAACGTTTGTAACTTTTACTGTTGACGATTCCGTTTTAATCATGACGACTCTTCGTCCGACTACTTCTGGTGACTTTTCACCAGCAAGTGTGACGACAGTGTTTTCAAACGAATTAAACATATTTTGATTTGCGCACATATGAGCTGTGGCGCCACTATCTAAGCACCACGCTGACTTATTAAGCAGTCGTTCACTGTTTTTTGCACTTAGCAACGTGAAGAATGATTTTTCGTCTCTTCCTTTTACATTATCTTCTTTCGCCTTGGACCTACATTTTGCAGAAATGTGGCCAATTTTACCGCAATTGTAACATTTTATTTTTTGGTTTCGGTTCTTGCTTACTTTGTCGTTCTTTTTTGCGCTCTCTTTAGCGTAGTGTGCTTTGCTTAAAACTGCCGCATATTTTCGTTCACTTTCTATATGTGCTTCGTTCTTACTTCTATCTCACTCTTCGATCAATTTAACCTTCAAAGTACTAAACTTTGGTAATTCATCACGTGATTCCAATGCTACAACCAAAATTTCATATGATTTGGGCAAACTTGCCAAGAGTAATGCCAATCTCTGTTAACTCCTCCACCGTGTTCTCAAAATTTGCAATATACATTTGCATGTTCTCATTCTCGTTCATCCGCACGAAGAGTAATCTCTTGAACAATGTGACCTTTATCACTGGACCGGTGGGCTGATGCACTGCCTTTAGGGTTATCCACGCACTCGACGCCGAATCACATTTCTTAATGTGACCAATCTCAGAACCTCTTATTGAGAGAGTAATCACCGCTAAAGCCTTTTCGTTTTTTGATATCCACTGACTATATTCACTCGTCTTGTCTGAACTTGGGTATTTCATAGCTCCCGAAGTGACGGACCATAGCTCCCGGTGAATTAGCACACTTTTCATTTGGACACACCACGAATCATAATTTGTTTCGTCCAACTTGTCGATATAGTACAGCGCACTCATTTTTCACTCGTACTTGTTCTCACACAGAAACTTTAGTTGGTAATGCACACAGCAATACAAATTATGCAATTCTGATGAAAATTTCACTCGATCTTAAACGCGGCTTTTTAACATAATCTTAGTTTCATTCAACTTTTTCTTTATGCCTGGGCCCATAACCTGTTGGGTTTTAAAACGGCAAAAGTGATGCACTTGGCTTGGCGGTTAGACTAAGAAGAACTTTTATTCAATGTATTCTTAAGTTGGGGTATCGAGTGCAGTATCGATATCCCTGTTATTAACATTAGTAATCGGAATGTTGGATTGATCTTTTACATATTTTCAACAGCTACAATAATGCCAATTAGAAATATTGCTCCATCAAGGAAAGCATTTCCAAGAATCATAGCAATTACATAAAAAGTGCAGCCCAGAATTATTGCAAATATAGTAATGATTCTAATAAAGTGATCTATTTCTCGGAAGATAGCCGACTGTACCTGGTCTAATCCAGCAGTTATATTTGACAACAATGACAACTTCTTGGCAGTTTCCTCCAAGTACATTCGTTGAGAAAAATGCCAAATTTTTTGTCTCCAATAGATTGTCATGCGTAAATTCTGTATATCGTATCTGAGGCTCTGGCTCGCCTGTAAGTGATGAATTATCAACTTTAAGCGCGTGGGACTCTAAAATTCGGATATCAATAATTAATCTCTACAATATCACCGATTACAAGATCTTCGGCAGTTACGGTAATAGTTTACCCTTCACGTATTACGGTTGCATACTGCGGTACGAGATATTTAAAAGAGTCCATAATGGCAGATGATTTATGTTCCTATTATAAGTGAAGAGTTCGCTATAATATGGTAGCTTAAGTTTATATCTTACATTACCTGTAAATACGAAAATAAACCAGTAATTATCACCACTCCCAGCAAGGCAACGCCCAAGAGCAAATTGTCATCAGGTGGATCATATTGTGTAAAAATTTGGATACGGTATTCTATAAAACAAAGAATAGCCCTGACCAGAGCAACATAGCAAATCCACCAAACCTTGGTGGTGGGGTTAAACCATTAGAACCATTTATTTGAAGCCGCATCTTTGTACCAGAATGCGGCAGGCCCTAAGACATACATACCAGTAACTACTAAGAGCTCTAAACTAATTGACTTTAATCTACCATTTGCGAGTCAGTACCGACCATCGCCAATAAATCCTCCACATATATCTTGTGAATATCAGTCCCTATATCTTTCGTCAAATCTCGCTATTGGAGCCATGGTCATAATCCATGCCGACAATCTTCCGGCACAGCAATGGAAGCTCGGCCGCATCGAATCACTTGTGCCTGGAAAGGATGATCATGTTCGAGTTGTTCATCTTCGTACAGCCAATGGCATCTGCTGTAAACCAGTACACAAATTGGCCATCTTACCGATGGATGCTTGACGTGTTAAAAACGCGTCTCCTTTCAAGGTGAGCGGGATGTTTAGTCAAACTAATTTGAATACAACTGATATTGAAAGATCAGCTGTTAATTTGTCAATTTATCGCTACTTTAAATAACTCTGTTAAATCTTAGTTACTTATGTAAAACTACATTGTAATTTTAGTAAATATCGATAGTTGTATCCGCTCATCTCCAGCTTATTGGGAAAGAGAAAAAAGAAGGTAATGGCAATGATAAGATAATTAGATTTGCCAATTTTTTTATAATATTGTCAGCTGCTAAAACTAGGTGTAGCGAATTTCTTAAATTGTTAAAAAAAATCCCGATAAGGAGCACATTACCAAAGAGATACAGACAAGTTCTTAATCTTATTAAAAAGGTGGTATTTTGATCGTCATAACGTTATTAATTATTAAGAGGCTCCCCTCACATTCCTGGTATGTTTTGATTTAAAGATGCCCCAAAGCTCAACTTGAAAGACGAAGCGAGTAGAGACAGGTCTATTCCACCTGTAAAAGATTTTATCAAACAATTTGTCATTACTGATATAATAAATGTGGATCTGAGCCGCTTCATCGAGTACCAAAAGCTAATCATAGGTATTCTTGCATGCGGGAAATAAGGAGAGCCCTGCATTTGTCCAATGTCCAATGCCCCATCCCTTATCCCTTATCAGATAGTGATCTAGCGAATTCTCATTGAAAAAATCTTCAGAAATTTTAAAACTTTTAAATTTTGTCTTTGATTATGAGACATTGCCTGTTTTGGATTCCTTTAATGATTTTCTAACTGACGGACTACGTCCGATAGGTGATAGATGGATATTCATATCCACTTCCGATTCAGAAAACCCGATGACAATTGTTGACAATTGTCATACTTTTGATTAACCAAGGCATCATCATAGGGATCCCTAGGCATGCGAGACGTAATATCCCATTCTGTTATTTCATATGCAAGAGAAATTTTCGGCAACATATTGGGATGGTGCATAGAGCTAAAGGCATGTCATGTGTGAAGTGCGCGCAGACACAATCTCGTTATGATAGTAAATAATTGCATCAAGATCTTCTGCTTTCATTTCACGAAACTCTCCGCCATGTACAACAATCGCAATACGTAAAATTGAACGAAGCATGCTGATT
>JAWNMU010000704.1:0-32183 GCA_035043665.1 Drosophila quasianomalipes
CTCGTGGGCATGCAGACAATTCATTCGCTGCTAGTGACCCCATGGTTGCTGAGTTTATCGAGAGCTCCCTCGAGGACCCCCACGCTTCCGAGCTCCTTGAGGCTCCTGAGCAGGTCAACTACTGGAGAGTGATCTACAAGCTGCGCTTCATGGCTCTGGACATCATCGGAGTGTTCTTCCTCACTTTCCTTGTCTTCCCCGGCATGTTCCTTTCAATTGAGCCCCGCGGAACCTCCCTCTCCAAGGACTGGTTTTGGACTCGTCCTCATCCTCGTCTTTAACCTCTGCGACCTCCTCCGGAAGGACCTGCGCCGAGTGGTACAACCCCTTCCGTCCCAGCAACATTTGGATTCCTGTTGTTGCCAGATTCGCCTTCTACCCCATCTTCTTCCTCCTCGCCAAGGACGTGATCCGCAGTCTCGCTGTTGTGATCATCTTCGTATTACTGTTCTCGATCTCCAACGGATACATCTCCAGTTGTACCATGATGATAGCTCCCTCTGTCGTAGATGACCACGAGAAGGAGGCAGCAGGAGGGTTCATGTCAATGCATTCCTCAACACCCGGAATCCTCCTCGGATCCATCCACCTTCTCTCATCATCCAGAAGACAGTGTTCAAGTAGACCACGTCCCATTGAGGAGAGGTCTCGTTCTTGTTCTCATCGCTCCGCTTTCTGTCTGCTTCCTTCTCCGTTTCTGTTGGTGGACTTCGTCCACTTGTAGTCTAGTCATGAGATCTCTCTCGTGTGTCTATTTCTTCGGTCGCATAGACGTATATGAACGACTAAATAATAGGGGTGGGGTATTCACTCTCCGTCCCTTCTCCTTCCCTTCTCCGTCCCTTCTCCCAGCCTTTTCCCTCCATTCTTATATATCTCTCGTTCCTCCTCATCTCTTCTCTCTCTTTCCTCCTCTATCTATTGACTAAACATGCGAAGGCTACCTATTGTCTTGTGTCTTCGCACTTCATGAGTTTTTCCTTGGTTATTTTGTTGCGCATGGGTCGTTTTTCATTGTTTATCGCGATCTGATGTCACGTGTTGGCATGTTTACCTTCGTTGTTATTTATTATGGTGTTCATGTTTGTGTTTGTGTGTGTGTATATATGTATATATTTATGTATTGGTGAGCTTTTCAATGAAGATGCGTAGCAGAGTATCTGTAATTGGTAGATATGTTAAATGAAGTATAAAAGAATCGTGCAACTGGTTTGTTGCATGTTGTTGCTGACTACAATGATTGCGGTGTACATGATGCTTTTCGGTAAGCTGTTTATGTTACGTGTTCTCTGCGTGTATCTTGTTTGTGTTGTGTTAGCGCCTATACATAAGAGTAATTGTTGCTATTCTTTGTAACTGTACCTCCGTTCCTTTCTTTTGTTCAGAAACCCTCTTCATATATTCTCTTTCGTTTTTGTCTCAGTTTGGCATGTCCTTGGCAGTTTTCGCATTCTTTATCCGTTTCATTGGCTAAGTAAATACATAGCTTCTTGTATAACTCACTTGAAGTATAAGAGTACAAGCATTAGTCGTAGGGGCTAAGATGTACACGAGGCATCCTCTTTCGTTGGAAGACGGAATGGAAATTCTGCAGATTGGGGGTTCCGTGTTCTTTGCAGTTCATCAAACTGCGCCCTATGCTCACTGATTCAAGGGGTGGGAAGGGAGGAGTGTAGTGACCACTGGGATGAGGTATCTAGTTCAGTGGAGGAACATTGAACCAACAAATAAAACACAGTTATGCCAAGATGTCTATTATTGGTGTTTGTTCTTCAGTCCAGTTAGTAGGATGGAAAACATGTCGCGAAATGAATTAACGGATAATAATGGATCCATCCGCAAATACCGTTTGCCAAACAAGTAAGGAAAGGGCTCATAATATTCACATTCACAAGAACTCTGGGCATGCGCACGGCTAAAGCATATTACGCGGAATCATGACCGAAAGACTGGGGAAAATATAAGTCCATAATAAAAGAAACAACACAACCAATGGTGTCATAGACCAATAGTAATTAAGGGATTTTATTGTACGAGTCACAGAATGATGGCTTTACACGATTCTCAGTGCGACGGATTATTTATCTGTTGGCCTTGGCAACACGCTCAATCTCGTCCATCTTCTTGATGGCGTAAGAGTTCTGGTTGTTGTTGGCAGCGTTCATGATCTCATCGGCGAGGCACTCAGCGATGGATTTGAGGTTGCGGAAAGCAGAGTTGCGGGCTCCCTGGGTCATGAGGTAGATGGCCTGGTTGACACGGCGGAGGGAGAGACGTCGACAGCCTGACGACGGACGACTCCTCCGGATCCGATACGGGTAGAGTCCTCACGAGGGTCCAGCCTTGGCGACAGCGTCGGCGAGGACCTGGAGGGGTTCTTCTTGGCGACGAGGCGATGATCTCGAGAGCGTGACGAACAATGCGGACAGCGAGGCTAAGAGAAAAGAGTGATCATAGTACAAAAGTAACATACAACGAAGTACAATGACAAACGAAATGGGTGCAGCATACAAGGTAGGTAGGTGGCACAATACAGCGCAAGAGGTTGTGTGAGTGTATAGAGATAGGAGGATGTGGATGGGATGACAAAGGAAAGAACGTAGAAATGATGTAGAAAGGGGATGATCGCAAGGAGGGCAAGATGGTAGGTGAGGGAAAGAGGTAAAGGTTGGCAAGGAGATAATAATACAGATAGCATGTCATTTGGGAGTGATGAAGAGTCGCCAGGGGAGATGAGCAAGATATGTACGTAGTGAGGGCATATTAGATACGTAGGTATAAAGGAGTGTGATTAGTGAATGACAGAAAGCATTAGACGGGAAAGCAGGAAAAAATCGTGCAAAAGGTACCAAGAAAAACGTTACGCGCTAAGAATGCGACCACCCCAACAAAACAAATAAATAGTCGATGATAGTACAACATATATGTATGTACACACAGCCTGCAGGATAGTTCAGTAATAACTGAAAATGGCAACGCAAACTTACAGCTTCTTTCCGTTGTTGCGTCCGTGCATCATGAGAGAGCTTGATGAGACGCTCGACAATGGGGCACTGGAACCTTTTGCGGAAGGACTGCTAGCGTAACGTCCTCCAGTGTGGGGGACGTAGTAAGCAGCCTTTCCCTTGACGGGGATGTAGTCGACCAAGGAGATGTCAGAGACCCTCGACATCGTCAGTGGTGAACTTGTTGAAGACCTTCACTTCGTTCGCGTAAGTAGCCATCTTACACAAGTAAATAATAATAAAAAAAAGAATATAAATTAAATTTGTGATAACGCACTAAATGTGGTTTCGACGCGTCTAGTAAAAAATAGAATACCACATACAACGTATAAACACTAATAAACGCTAACATTTTTCGTCTATTCAATATTTGTATATTGGTAGATTTTTATTACATACATAATAATGAATCAACAATGTCGTGGAATTAAAAACAAGGTACAGTTTTTTCCTTTCGTTGACACTATGATAATAAAATTGTTTTTGCCCCCCCCCCCCCCCCCCCCCCCCCCCCCCCCCCCCCCCCCCCCCCCCCCCCCCCCCCCCCCCCCCCCCCCCCCCCCCCCCCCCCCCCCCCCCCCCCCCCCCCCCCCCCCCCCCCCCCCCCCCCCCCCCCCCCCCCCCCCCCCCCCCCCCCCCCCCCCCCCCCCCCCCCCCCCCCCCCCCCCCCCCCCCCCCCCCCCCCCCCCCCCCCCCCCCCCCCCCCCCCCCCCCCCCCCCCCCCCCCCCCCCCCCCCCCCCCCCCCCCCCCCCCCCCCCCCCCCCCCCCCCCCCCCCCCCCCCCCCCCCCCCCCCCCCCCCCCCCCCCCCCCCCCCCCCCCCCCCCCCCCCCCCCCCCCCCCCCCCCCCCCCCCCCCCCCCCCCCCCCCCCCCCCCCCCCCCCCCCCCCCCCCCCCCCCCCCCCCCCCCCCCCCCCCCCCCCCCCCCCCCCCCCCCCCCCCCCCCCCCCCCCCCCCCCCCCCCCCCCCCCCCCCCCCCCCCCCCCCCCCCCCCCCCCCCCCCCCCCCCCCCCCCCCCCCCCCCCCCCCCCCCCCCCCCCCCCCCCCCCCCCCCCCATATAATAGAAGTAGAGTCACGTGATAGGGTGATTATATTTGTGTTGTTAAATTTGTTTTATCTTTTTTCATAATAGCATTCTCGTGAGTTGTTTTGCTTACAAAAACTGATACTTCGAGATGGCTCAACATGTAATTAACATAAATTTCCGTATGGAAGTAAATATGATAGTAAGAATACAAGGTGGGATTGTTTGCATTGTTGCTTTTCAAATTTGTATAAGGGGTTCGTTGCAGCTATTAATGAGTCCAATGCCGTATGTCACGTGGATGTTTCCTGTGGGCATAAAACAAATGCATGCTTTCTTCAGTTAGCAATCTGAAACAGTGTGTCTAGTCTGCTTAGGTCTTCTACTCTGTGAAGATAGTGAATAAGCGAATGAAGAAGGCAAATGCTCTGAGTATATATTATGATTACATCTTTTTAAGAATTGGCGTGTAATACAGCAAGCGTTGGTGACCGAGTGGTTAAGGTGCTACGTTCAGGTCGTAGTGGGTTTCACCCGCGCAGAGTTCAACTCTCGTCCAACGCATTCGCTTTTTTTTTTCCTACTTTCTTGTGGATAGCCTCATTCGTTTTTACATGTAATTGAAAAATCTACCCTAACAGTTCCACAAGCGCCATTTAATTAATTGAAAATGTTCTCTGCTCAGGGAGGAAGGAAGTGTAAACAGTATTTTATTATCGTCTGCGAAGAACTAGGATCGGCTCTTTCAGTGAATGAATGGTCATGAGAAAGAGCAAGAGTAAGAAACCAAAGAGCTAGCGAAGATTATTAGCTGCACCCAAAAAGCACACAAACGTTTACACTACAATGCGGGGGTAAGGATTGAAAGAGAACAAACGGGAACACATCGGGATGCGAAACAAATACGAGTGTTCAGGAGGATTATCGCTGGGAGATAGACGCCTGGAAGTCACGTTATGGGTTATAACGAATGCACGACTCTCATTTTGAATACGCAGAGAGCTATGTACTTTGTAAATAAGAAAAGAAACTAAGTACAGAACAGAAACTGTACTCATAGCTAGTCGATGATCAGAAAGAACTTAGAAACAATTATATTGACTAATAGGAGAATAAATAAATAATCAGGCAAAGAGAGAGAGAAGTAGCAAACCAAGGAGTTGGACTCTGAAGAGATGAATAGAGAAATGGGCTCGTAAATACAAATACATAAATACATAAACAAATAGATAGATAGGTACCATGAATAAATAAATAGATACATAGGCAATTACTCATAGAGTAAAAAAAAAAAAGGTATGGTTTGTCAAAACGACCCTAGTTCAAGAACCTTGAGACGGTATGGCAGAAAGATGACCTTTTCTGTATTTTGCGTCTACTAGACTTGTTCGATGCTCCGCAATAGCCCCTTTCGTCCTCCTCTTCCCTCGCCCTCTTCTTCTTCTCTAGTTGTTCCTTCTGCTTATCTGTCTCCTCCCTCTCCCTCAGAGCCTTTTTGTGCTAGCTCCACTCTCTTACGTTCCTCTTCGTCCGCATCGACAGCTCCGAAGACAGCGAATCCGATTACCTTAGCAATCGATTTCAGAAACCCACCCACCATTGACTCAGTCTTCTCAGGGACCTTTTTTCCTTTTTCTCCTCATCCTCTTCGACGAGAAGCGCAGGAGCGGTGAGAGAGGGAGAACCTCAGGCGGGATCATGGAGGCAGTTGCCCTCTTCACTCCGATCATCGTGTCACCCACCTTTTGACCGTGACACATCTCCGCAAACGAGCGCTCAGTCTCGCTGCTGAACTGCACTAGTGCCCTGTGAGGAAATATGATTGCGCATATATATGTGAACAGGAGGGGGCAGGAAGGATAATCATGCGAGGAATTAAGATAAATAGTAAGAAAAGGTGTGGTTATAGAAGCGAAAGAAATCAATGCAAGCACTGGCAGACAAGCACAGTCAAATAAGCATAGAGGAGCGAAGATATGAAGGAGTGTAAGAAATGAGTGGGGAACGGTGGTGTGGGGTGTGTGTGTGCGTGTGTGTGTATGTGTGTGTGTAACATGTGTAACAGAGTGGATGCGGAGTCCTACCAGTTAAAGCGAGGGGAGACCCAGTGTCTGGTGATGTACCCTGACTGAGAAAGAAAGCGTAAGACCTGAGTCGAAGAAGAAGGAGTGAGGCCGAACACCAGTACAGTGCAGGAGAGGTCAGGGGAAGCGGAGGGGGAGGAGCAAGAGGGAGAGGAGAGGGGATCAGAAAATGGAGGTGAAGATGAGGACGAAGGAGATTGAGAAGATGAAGAAGGTGAAGAAGACGAAGAAGAAGAGGGGGAAGATGATTGTGAAGAGGAAGAGGAAGAGGAAGAGGAAGAGGGAGAGAACGAAGAGGAAGAGGACGAAAAAGGTTCAGCAGAAGAACCCAAAGAAGATGATGAGGCAGATGAAGAAGCGAATGAAAAGGGGGCAGAGCTAGAGACCGAAGAGGAAGAGGAAGAGGAAGAGGAAGAGGAGGGGGAAGGGAGGAGGAAGTGACGCCTGTTTGCTTTCCTTTCCATTCGCGGTTGTCTTGGGATCAGACGCTGTAGAGGCCTTAGGAACCTTTGCATTCAGTATCGGCGACTGGAAAATGCTTCTCCCGCTAAATGCCCCCTCCTCCCCCCAACGAGGATCTCAGAGAAGAGGAAGGGACAGAAGAAGGCGATCGGAAGGAAGGCGCAGAAGAGGGGGTCGGGAATGGGGTAGACGATGGAGCAGACGAAAGAACAGGAGAAGCAAGCGATGATGAAGAAAGAGACGAAGGGAACTGGAAGGCTCCGGTGGGCTTGAAGGCTGGGGAAATGGACTGGGCTACAGGGGGAAGAAATAGCAGAAGATGAGGACTCCTTATCCTTGAGCAAATTGAAAATAGACGAACCGCTAGCACCATCACTCTGTCCAGTTGCCGAACTTGTTGCTCCAAGTGTTGAACTGGAAGAGGAAGCACGAGAGGCAGAAGAAAATCCAGTGAATGGATTGGGCTGTGAGGAGAAAGAAAACGCTGCTGGGGTAGACCCAGAACTTCCCTTTTGGAAAGAGCTCTGTTTTTCCCTCAAACTAGTGTTTGGAAAGGACATTTCACAGCTGTTGAACAAAAGACAGTGCATATATTGAAAATAAGATCCGCAGAAGGTAAGTATAATTGTGGATTTCGCGAACAAATAATAACGAAGATGGAACTATCTTCTTTTCTTAGATTCTGATTTGACTGTCAACTCAAGAAATACATAATTAGCCATTTAGTAAAGTAAAATGAGCATGTAAAATAAATGAAATATAGAACATTCATTCGTTCAACTAATCTTTAGGGTGGGTTCTTTCTTGTGAAACTCAAATAATGTATTTTTCTCTGTCTAGACAAGATGAACCAAACTCCTTATAAGTCCACTCAAATTGAGATAATGAAAGAAGACTGCTATTTTCTTATTGTACAGGCATAAGAAGTGTATGTTGGATAGGTACGGGCATATGTATATATTCTACAAAACGAAAAATGGCTACGCGCACCCACTACTTTCCCGGATAATGAATTTTCGAATGTTCAACACTAAACAGAATCTACCAGAGCTTCTATTAGACGAAGATCAACGCACGTTATCTTTTATGACAATAATAGTTCTCGCATAATATCGTGCAGGTGTATATAATTAGTTGATTTAAATATAAAGGTGTTTGCTGTTTTTTTTTTTTTTATTTGTTTACTGATAACTTTGTGCTGTTAGCTCTTGTTTACTTTAATCAGGCTGTTAAGATGGTAGGCACTCTTCTGTTGTTTTTAGGGAGATCTCCACAATGACGTTTTTCGGAGCAGCTTATTTTGTATTTTGGTTTTTGAAACAGAGTGATACAGCAACGTTCATAGCATCACATGCATACACAACAATAGAATCTGCGGTACAGAAATGCACTGTACAGAAGCAGGAATAGAAAACGAATGTACAATAGCATACATGGGAAGAGAGAAACACAAAAGACACAAACCCAATTGTATGTTTAGAAATGTTAGCTACTAAGCATGCATGTGTGAAGGAACGCGGGAAAGATCATTAATTTATTTTTTTGGCTGGTAATTTGATAAGTATGTTAAGCACACAGAAGAGTTCACCAACAAACGGATGATCTTAGACTGCTGGTTCCCTCCAGCCCCCCCAGAGCCAGACAAGAGTACAGAAGAAATCGAACAGTGTGAGAAATTTTAGATTTTATTGAGACTAATGTAACTAAATGGCAGATAAAATATTCCTGAATAAAACTGAGCAAGACCAATCAAAGCGATGAATTCAGCTCCATAAAAAATGACAAGTAAACGAATGTGCATACAACAGAGTCAACCAAAGAACAAGAAATTACCTGTGTGAAACAGAAGATGCTATGGACCAAGAACGACTATTTAGTTCTTGGCAGCAGCGAGCTTCTTGTTTCTGATCTCGATCACGTCGAGCTTGATTCCCTTTCCGGTGGGGAGGGAGATCATCAGGGCTCAGCTCCCTCTCCGAGGACGAAAATGTTGGAGAGACGGGTGACGAACTCAGATCCACGAGCGTCCTTGACGTGGGCAATGTCGAAGGATCCAGGGTGGTGCTCAATGTGGTTGAGGATTCCTACACGTCCGGTGTTGTGTCCCTTGGTGACGACAATCACGTTTCCGAGCTCAAACTTGTAGTGAGCGATGACCTTTCCGGTGGCAATGTCAACCTTGACGGTGTCATTGACCTTGATACGGGGGTCGGCGAAACGGATGGTGCGTCCATCGTGGGTAACGATGAAGGGGATAGATCCAGCCTGGCCATTGGCCAGGGGGTTACGGCCGATAGAGGCCTTGGAACCCTTTTGGACCTTCTGAACACGACAGAGCTTGTAGGAAGCCTCCTCCGCAGAGATCTTGTGGAGAACGAAGTGGGACTTGGTGTCGTAAAGGATACGGAAGTGCTTTCCAGCCTTGTCGATGGAGACGACGTCCTGGAATCCGGTGGGGTAGTTGAGGACGGTGCGAACCTTTCCATCAACCTTCACGTGACGACGCATGACGATCATCTGCACCTCACGGCGAGTAAGAGCAAGTTTCAAGCGGTTACGGAGGATGAGGGAGAGGGGAGGCACTCACGAAGCTTGGGTCCAGCAGTAGGGCGAGGGGCCCAAACTCCTCCGAGCTTGTCAAGCATCCAGTGAGAAGGGGCTGCCAAACGCTTCAAGTGCTTCTTAGGTCCACGGGCCATGTTTTTTCTGTGTACACATTAGCCAAAGAATTAGAAGAGAACCTACTGTTCGCATTGCAACGAAGAGATCAAACAGAAGCATATTTGCAGTTGGAAATTGTCCTCCCAACGAACGACCGGTAAACTGACTCTGGTAGGAGTTAGAACAGCTAACAGAAGACGTATAAAAAAAACACACACACACACAATTTAAGCTTGATGCTTGCAAACAGTATAATAGCGCAAGTTCTCACTTACGAAAAGCTATGAACTACACTGGTAAATGGGAAACAATCTATTAAAGAAACTAATTGCGCATCTCGTCGACGACGTGCCATTTGCTGCATTTCTTGCATTTCTATTACAAAATATCTGCGTTATTTATACTTTTGAATAAACCAATGAAGCTATCATATAGAATGTGCACAGATATTTACAAAACTTTAGATGTAAGGAGTAAACAGGATATTGAATTATTATTCAAATTGAGCCAAATTCTCATTTTAGAAGTGACTTCATTGATTTAATCTAATATTTAAAAAATCTGTTTGGAAATGGGTTATTTCTCTATGAGTTTCTCATGTGATCTGCTTGTAATAACCATTGTTGCCTCACTCACTATCAATCTTGACTTTCACAAAGAAGCTTGTAATCCAATTTTGTTTACAAAATCCAATATTAGCATTTAGGGAAATATGTATATGAATACGAAATAATGGCCAAATATGTGTGCTAACCTAAGAGAGCACTCGGCAAATGTATATTTCTGAAATTGAGAGTTTCAGCGAAATAAAATAAAAGACCTGCATCTTCACGTTCTAGTCAGATTTTTTCTTTACGTCGTATGTGATCACTGATCAACACAAAGAAGCAACCTGAAATTCTTTTCTTTAAGTTCATTGCTTGATTATTTGATTCTGTTTGGCAGAATTAAATTTACAGAAGAACTTGGCAAGAACTCTAGGCGGATATTGGCAAACCTGGTGTTTTCATTGACCGGCCTTGTCATATTTCTCTAGTTTTTCTCTTTCTGTTTACTAGCAAGCTCTTTTCCCGATTGCATATTGCAAATGTCGGTTGAGAGTATTGGTTGTGAACTGTTGTATTATTTTAAATACACGGATGATTTCTCCTGTGAAGAATATACATGTAAGTATTAGTTCTTATGTTAAATGTTTGTCGGGCAGTGTACTATATATGAATAATAATAAGTTGTTCTTGCGTCTCTTAGAGGGGGTGAATGTTTGGGTGAATGGGTTTGGTTCCTACGCGATATTTAAGAGCACGATGATGAAAATCGATAATTGATTGAGTTCGGTGTTGACGCTAGGTTGTGGGTGTGTGGCAGTGCAGTAAGAAAGTGTGTGGAGAGAGAGATTGAAGAGATACGAATGTTTGGAGTAAATGATATAGCTAACATGGTTTTTTAAATTGTGATTCTTTGTGCCTATGTGAGTAGATGAATCCTCGAACATGTTTTTCTTGGTTAAAACTGTTCATTGTGCCTGTATTCGGAGTATTGATACTGATATTGTTTCTATTCGATGACTGTTTTTCGTTCTCTTGGTCCCGAGGGAAGGAAAGGGCGAGGAGGAGTGCGATACTGGTCGACCCCTTCTCCCTCCCCCTCGAGCGCACGCCTTCCTCCATGGGATCTTCGAGATGCGAGCACTGCTGTATGTGTGGGGAGGATGGGTCTGTGGTGGGGTGCGGAGGATTTGAGGCGGGGGGTGGTGGAGGAGAGGAGGGAAATGGGGGTTAAGGGAAGGGGGCAGAGAGAGAGGAAGAGAAGGGAAGAGTGGAGACGATGAAGATGAGGATTATGATGATGATGAGAAAGGGGTGGTGGGGGATGAGCGGTGGTGTAAAGGTGAGGGAATCGACGAGGAAGAAAGAGAAGGAAAGAGGGAAGAATGTGAGGGAAACGAGGGGGAGAAGAGAAGGAGATAAAGGAACGGAAGAGGGAGACAGAGGAAGAAACATGGTGGTGAGGGCATGGGTGTGAGGAGAAAGAGAGTGAAGAGAGGGCTGTTAGGAATGTGTGTAGGGTGGTTGAGAGGAGTGGTGGAAACGGAGTCCTTGGTCGCATTCATAGATGGGATGATCTCTCCCTTTGGTCTCCGCCTCCTCTCCTCCTCCGCCCTCCTCTCACTGACCCTCCAACCCCTCCTTTCATTTCCCCCTTCGACCTCATTCGATTTGGCAGAGCGAAGGCTCTTGTATCTTCTTTTGCCCCTTCCCTGACCTCCTCCTCCCACTCTTCGCTCTCCCCTTCCCCGTCCTCTCTCCCTTCCCGCCGAGTCTTTTCGATCGAGGAAGAGTCCTCGGAAAGAAGTGGCGAACAGACTCATTCGAATACAGAGGGGAAGGAAAGAGCAAAGGGAACAGGCTCCTCTCGGTCCTCCTCTTCCTCTTTCCTCTCTTCCTCACCTCCTTCTGCTCTCGCTCTGCCTCACTCCTTCTCCCTCTCTTCTCTCAAGAAGAGCAAACTTATCGCTGTCGTCGCATGCAACGTTGAGAGGGGCAGAGAAGAGTGGAGGAAGGGGAAGCGAACGGAAGCAGAGGCGGGGGTAGAGACAGGGATAGAGACAGGAGTGAGAGAAAAGGAATCGAATGAAGTACGTATGGACAAGAGAGTAGCTGAGAAAGAGAAGGAGGGGCGAGGGGAGGGGGAAGAGAGACAGTGGGGTATTAGAGGCAGATATAGAGGGAGAGGGAGAGGGAGAGGGAGAGGGAGGAGCGGAGAAGGGAAGGGCGAAGGGAAAGGGGGAAAGAGACAGAGGTGGTAGAAACAGGGCGAGGAGAGAAGGAGTGGTACGCGTGTTTCTGATGGTGGGAAACGAAGTCTGCCAAATCCTGAGTCCCCCCTCTGCGTCCATTTCTCACGTCCTGTCCGCCCTCTCCCTTGCTCTTGGAGCCTTCCCCTCCCTCCCTCTCCTTCCTTCCAATGTATCCTCCTCCTCCTCCTCCTCCTCCTCCCCATACTCCTCGTCTTCCTCCCCCACATCTTCCCCCTCCGCTTCCTCCTTTGCACCCACTTCATCGTCTCCCTCCGTCTCCTCCTCCTCATCTTCTTCCTCTTCCTCCTTGTCCTCCTCCCCCCAATCTTACTTTTCAACCCCACCCTCCTCCTCCACCCTCTCCTCCTCTTCCTCCCCCTTTTCATACGAGGTTATTAGTCGAACTCCTCTGAACCACCTCCGCTCCCTTTGCCTCCTCTATTCATCTTCAGCTGCTACCATCGTAAATACCGCATGTATCTGCATCGAAAACGTACAAAAACTAGCCATCCTCGCTCAGCCCTCCTCCGTCTCCCCCCATGCTGCTCCTCCCACCTCCTCTTCATCCTCTTCCTCCTCCTCCTCCACTCGTTTCTCCTCCTTTCTCTCTTTTCTCTCTTCTCTTTCCCTCTATTTTCCATTTTCCCTGCCCTTCCTCCGCAACCTCTCAACTTCTTCTTCGCCCTCTTCTTCCTCTTCTTCTTCCTCTTCTTCTTCCTCTTCTTCTTCCTCTTCATCTGCCACCTCCACCTCCTCCTCCTCCTCCTCTTCTTCTTCTTCTTCTATCTCCCCTTCAAGACCTATTGCTCAGAAACAACCAGGAGGAAAGGGGAAAGGGAAGAAGGGGAAGAAGGATGGAAAAGAGAGAGAAAGAGAAGGAAGAGAAGGGAGAGGGACAGGAGAAAGAGAGAGAGAAGGAGAGGGAGAAGGAAAGGGGGAGAGAGAAGGGAGAATCGAAGAGTAGAGTTCCTGCTGTGCGACTCGTCTCTTCTCTATGTCACCACCTCTCCCTCCTCTCCCCAGTTCTCTCCCTTCTCTCCCCCCCTCTCTCCCTTCTCCGCTCCCTTCTCTCTTTCTTCTCACCCTCGAATGGTTCTTCTTCCTCTCCACCCCCCATTCTGTCCCATCATCTTCCTCCCCTCCCTCGTCCTCTTTCCCACCCCCTCCGATAGTTCATATGCTCCCTTCCTCTCCCCCTCTGCCTCCTCAGTATCGGAGTTCGTATCTTCCCTTCGTCCCATCCCTCCCTCCCCACTCTCTCTGCCTCTGTGTGTGGTGTGAGGGTCCTCTCTCCCTCTCTTCGCTGACCTCATTGCACGTTCCTTTCCATCAGATGTGGGAGGGAGAGTCGCAGAGAGAGAGAAGGAAGGGGAAGGGATAGAGGGCGAGGAAGAAGGGAAAGGGAAAAAGATGGACAAGGAAGGAAGATGGGGTGGTAGGCATAGCTATGATCGAGGTGGACTTAGATTACATTGCTGCATGCCAGACTCTTTCTTCTTTCTCCCTCGGCGTCTCTTCATCCCTTTCCCACCTTCTCTCTTCCGTATCTCCTCGTGCATACGCTGACGAACTATCCTCGCCCATCCCCCTTCCCTCCTTCCCCGTCCACCCCTCCTCTTTCTCTTCCTCCGTACCCTCCAATATGCCATCCTCTATTCCTCTCTCCTACGTCCAGCTCATGGCTATGATGGAAAATACGTCTTCCACCATACATCACCCCCATACAACTATGGATATCCGAGTCACTGCAACACCTACTACAACAGCAATATCAACAACAAGAACAAGAACGTTAACGCCGGACACGGCCACGGACACGTTGGCTACACCAGCACCTGTAATGTTAACTATAGCAGCAATAATATCGCGCTCGATAACAACGGCACCCACGTAACCAGCGCAGACAACACAAAGCATGGCAACAGTATGGGCTTCAATCAAGGCCACGACAGCGATGTAAAGAAAGAACATAGGGTAGTGGGGGTGGCAGCAGAGGGAGTCAGAAGGAAGAGGGGCATGGAAAGGAAGAGAGGTGTGGGAAGGGAAAGGAAGAGGGGGTCATAGGGCTCAGGTTGGGCCGAAGACACTAAGTGAAGAGTCCCTTCAAGCCATCCATTGAACCATTCTCAGGTACCCTCGCCTCACTCGTTCATGTCCTCGCCCTCACCCTCCCTCTCCCCCTCCCTCTCCCTCTCACCCCTCCTTCTCCTCACTCTCCCTTTCTCCTTCCCCTGGTCTCATATCGTTCCCTTCCTCTTCGCACTCGCCTCTCTACCCCTCCCCGTACTCTCCCCTCCACTCTCCCCTCCACTCTTCACTGCACTCTCCCCTCCACTCCCCCAAGCACTCTCCCTTGCCCTTGTCCTCTCTCCCTCTTTGTGTTTCTCGTTCCGACTCCTCTTCCTCCGTCTCCTCCCCCACGCCTCCTTCCCCCTTAGCATTCCCATCTCGTCCTCTCTCTCCCCCAGTGCCCTCTTCTTCTGCTTCGATCTCCTTCCTCGGCTTCTCCTCCGCTCTCCTTCGCTTGCTCCCCTTCTCTCGCTCACCCTTTCCCTCCCATTCCCCCTCTGTGTGCCCTCTCACCATGGTCTGTCCCGTCTTCCATCGATCTTAGTCAGTCTGCCGTGGTGGAAAGAGAAGTCGAAAAGATACTAAAGAGGAATAGGGACAAAGAACAGAGGGAGAGGGGTCGGATGGAGAAGCACATCTTCTTCTTAAGAAAAGCAGTTGATGAACAAAAGAAGGCCCTGGCAGAGGGGGAAGGAGAAGGGAAGAGCTGGTTGTCGCACTGAAGCAGAATCAGTCTTTGAGGTTGGAGGTGCAGCGATACCAGAAGCAAGTCATTGCTCTCTCGAGGATGAGCGAGGGCGAAAGGCGAGTGGGAAGGGGAGAAGAAGGAACAGGACAGAGAGGGGCAGAGGGTAGAGGGGAGAGGGGAAGCCACTCAATGGGGGAGAAGGAGGGAAGCGGAGGGAGAGAAGGGAAGAGGAAAGGGAAGGAAGAGAAGCGAAGGAGGGAAAAGATGAGATGCAAGAGAACAATGTGGTGGTTGCCGGTGAGGAAGAGAAGGCGGGTAAGGGCGTTGATGAGGAGAAAGAAGAAGACACGTACACTCAGCCTCTCTCCCTCCCTCTCTCCTCTCTCCTTCTCCTTCCTTCCTTCTCCCTCTCTCTTCCCCATCTCCTTCTCCTTCCCCTTCCTCCGTCCCTCCCTCTTCTGTGGATAAAAATAAGAAGAAGGAAAGAGAGATTCAGAGGGAAAAGAAAAGGAGGAGAGGGAGAGAAGGAGAAGGAGAAGGAGGAGAAGGAGAAGGAGAGGAAGGAGAAGGAAAGGAAAGGAAAGGAAAAGGAGAAGGAAAAGGAAAAGGAAAAGGCCAAGGGGAGAAGGGAAGGGCGGAGAAGGAGAGGAAAGAGGAAAGAGGAGAGAAAGGTAGAATAGAGAAGAAGGGAGAGAAGAAGGGAGAGAAGCCAAGTGTACTACCGTTGTTATCTTCTTTCTCCACCTCCACTTCATCCCCTTTCCCCTCTTACTCCTCCTCCTCTTCCTCCTCCTCTTCCTCCTCCTCTTCCTCCTCCTCTTCCTCCTCCTCCTCCTCCACCTCCTCTTCGACTTCTTCCTCCTTCCCCTCCCCCTTTCCTTCATCCTTCACAAAGGCCCAGTCATCACTTGCATCGCAGTCTCCTTCGCCTTCTCCCTCAGTCTCTCCTTCTTTTTTCCCTTCTGCCTCTCCCTCCGTCTCTCTACCTGCCTCACCCTCTTTATCTCCCTTCCCAACTCCCTCTCCTTCTCCCTCTCCCTCATTGACTCTCCCCCTCTCTCTCTCCTCTCCCTCCCCTTCTCCCTCCCCTTCTCCCTCCCCTTCTCCCTCCCCTCTCCCTCCCCTCTCCCTCTCCCTCCCCCTCTCTCTCTGACTCAGATGTGAAAAAATCGTTCCTTCCTCCCTCTCCTCCTACTCCTCTCAATCCTCACAGTGCTCCGTCCCTTCTTCCTCTCTCTCTCTCCCTCTTCCTCTTCCTCTTCTTCCTCCTCTTCCTCCTCCTTCTCCTTTAGTAATCCCTCCGGGGCCTCCTTTTCTTCCCCTTCCGCTCCCTACTTCTCAGTCCGCTATGACTCGCCCCCACTCCCCTCCCTCTCAGTTTGACAATTCTGCGGAGACAGAGGGAGTAAAGGAATTCCTGAATGGAGCAGGTGGGGTAGGGAAGGGAGCTGAGGGAAGAGTGGGGGTAAGGACGAAGGGGAAGTGGGGTTCTTCCCCTCTCTCCCCAGACGCTCCTCATTACATTCCAAGTTCGTACTTGTCTTCTGCTTCCTCATCCTCCTCTTCTTCATCTGCATCCCCCTCCTCTTCCTCTTCCTCTTCCTCTTCTTCCTCCTCTTCACCCCTTCTCTTCGACTCCTTTGCCTCTGACTTCTGGAAGCAACATAGGAGTGGGAGTCGCAGGAGGAATCGGAATCGGAGTCAGAGGAGGCATAGGACAGGGCTCTGATCCGAGCTCTGTACCCCTCCCCTCTCTTTTCGACTTTGTACAATCACCCCCACTCCCTTCCTTACTTCCACGCTAACTCCCACTCCAGCCCTAGTTCTCGTCTTCACATGGACTCTCAAGTGGAGTCGTTTGCAGACAGAGCTGGGGAGCAGAACCGTCGAAATGGACACAGACATTGGTGGTATGCAACAACAACAGCAACACCACCTGCAACAGCAGCAGCTACAACAACAACTGCATCAGTCGCACATGCAGGAGGACCACCAGCAGCAGGACAGGGGGAAAGAAAGGGAGACATTGGGAGAAGTGGACTAGGAAATCTCTTCGAATCTAAGAATGTATACTGCCGTATGGGACAGAGGCATATGGAGAGGAAGGATATGGGGCAAGCGCATATGTAATAGAGGGGAGCGATAGGGCAGTAAGAGGGCCAGGGGTGGACACGGAAGGAGGGGGAATGGGGGAGCTATGGGAATGGGAATGGAAGCAATCGGGATGGGAGTGGGAGTGGGGGCGGGAATAGGAGGAGCGATGGGGAACCACTACGGGCCACAGTATATGGGTTACTGTGACCCCAGCGTTGGAGGAATGAGAGGAGGAGGAATGGGAGAAGTAGGTCCGAGGGGAAACGGAGGTGGAAGTGCTAGTGTAAATGATCGCGACGAGGTTAGAGCAGTAGACACGAGGGGTTATTTTTATCAGGATACAGGGATCAGAGGAGGAGGAGGAATGGACGGAGGAGTAGGAAGTATGGGAAGTGGGTGGGGAGGAGTGGGAGGATCAGTACTTGATGCATCCTCTTACTCATACACCTACCCCCACCAGCACTCTCAACCACGCTCTCACGTTCAGTCTTCCTTTCCCCTCATATGAGTCATCCTCTGTACCTCACTCGTCCTCTTCCTCATCCTCCATATCTTCCCTACCAGCTCTCGTCTCCCTCCTTCTACCAACCTTATGACTACAACTTATTTCGCCCCACATCCTCTATTCCCTCCTCTTCATCTTCTTATGTGATATCCCTCTCTTCTCATGCGTCCTCTGCGAGTGAGAAGGAAGGGAGGGAGGGAAGGGAAGGGAGAGGGGGATGAAAGGACGAAGCGTATGCGACTGTTGGAAGAATGGAGAGAGATGGGGAGGAAGAGGTAAGGGAGATCGAACAAACGAGGAAAGAAGCAAATGAGATAAAGAAGATGGGGGGTGCAGGTGGGGAGGGTAGGAGGACTGAAGAGGGAGAGGAAGATCTAGGAGGAGATAGAAGGAATATAGGGAGTAGGAGGGGCGATGGAGGGTGCTGTCTCCTCTCTCTCCTCTAGCTTTTAACTCATCCCGCTCTGTCTTCGGAGGAGGAGTTGGAGTACCTCTATGAACAACTCCGGTTCCAACAGAACCAGCTGTCCCAGTTGGGAAATATGAGTGAGCAATTCTCACAGATGCACTGCGTGGCCTGGATGGACCCTTCTCTCGGCCTATACGAATACTCGCATACCATGGACCCAGGCATAAGCAACAACAGCAATAACAACAACAGCAATAACAACAACATGGGCAGTCATATCCAGAACAACGCTATGCACCATGTTATTGGTAACGGTGTGGGCAACGCTAATAGCTTCCTACATTCGGGCGTAGGAACTGGGACCAACTACTCCAGGAGCATCGAAGAAATGCACGGTATACACTCTCACCCTCACTCTCACTCAAACCCCTTATGCCCACAGCCACTTCTCTCATCCTCCTGTTCACTCTTCCTCCCACCCCCAGCAGCCGTCCTTCCCTCTCCCCCTTCAATGCTGACCTTTCCCAGTCCCACTTAAGAAGTATGGGGTCCCTCCCTCCTTCCAATGCAGGTGGAAGTGGGATGGGCAATGCAAGAGATGAAGGTGGGTCCCTCCCCACCCCTCTCTTTCTTCCAGGCTTTTTCCTCCCCAGCAGACTCCATCTCTTTCCTGGTTCGGTGTTTTTGCTTCCCCTGCATCTGCTTCTTCCTCTTCTCCTCCTCCATCCTCTTCACCATCTTCATCCATTTCAAACTCCCCTTCTATCGTCTTCTTCTCTCGCCCCTCCCCTCTTCCCCTCCATCCTAAGTCGTTAGCCCTAAATCTCCTCGTCAGAGTGAAGGGCTGCATCTCTCCCTTCTTTCTCTTTCTCTCCCTCCCCTTCATATTTCTGTTGCTTGTTCAGAGAAATTGGCACATGGAGCTGCATCAAAGGAGGGTAAATGGGATGAGATACGTGGCATGGAATACACCACTCTTCAGATGAAGATATGTATTCAGTATGTTCGGCACATAAGCGTAACGTGAAACATATCGGCCCTATCTCACCTTTCTCTCCTTCCTCCACCGTTTCGTCCTCCCTTCTCGCCTAAATCTTTTTATCTGGGATGCTTTATATTTTCAAACCTTGAGTTGTCGTGGATGTTAACGTACTTCTCTTCTATCCTACCCATCTTAACTGGACTGTCTACATTAGTTTATCCAACTATATGTTGGTTATTTATAATATACCTTTATTTGTCCGTTTGTTAATTGTATTTGTGTGTTTCTCATTTATTTCTCTATGTATCGGAACATATATGATTCCGTTTTCTTACTTATCAGTGTATTTATTGATTAGGGAAAGTCACTAACCATGGCATGGTTTGAGTGCATAGCTCAAATAAAGAAGAATGAAGTCATACAGTGCGTAATTATGTAAATGGTGTGTATCTCGTAATAACCCCGATTCAATGATATGTTATTGTTTGCTTATCTCGAAATAGTGAGCAAGAGTTGTTTCTCTCTCAAGCAAGCAAGCATATGAATCATGTGACATGATATAACGTTAATATCAGAAAAACCTTACGAACTGTTATATGTTACTTTTTACATGTAAAATTGAACGTATTAAATATTTACCTAAGCTCATTTAAAAACGTTGTTGTAATACATTAGTACCAAAATAGTCGATTTTTTTTTCTAACGAAGAATAACGGGGGGGGGGGGGTTATGACTAATTTTATCCAATTTTTTTTGTGATAACTGCTAAATTTTACTTAATGGGGTACTATTTCGTTTTTTTCTTTGTCTCTTTCTTCCGATTAATGCTTTAGGCATTATTTCAATTAATAGAATATAAGTGGAAATATGATAGTTCATTTCAAATCGTGTCTTTATCCTCGATTATAGTGTAATATATAATCTTGATATGAATGTATATGTACTATATATAAATTAATTAATAATTCATTAGATGTATTATTGGGTAATGATCGTTTATTTCAATGTTCATTTGCGATAGTCAGAATGATAGGAAATATGATTTGCGAAAAACATATATACGGTGTTTTCTTCTTTATTATTAGATTAATGTTAATTAGTCTTCATTATTATTATATTGGCATGTGCATTTGTAAGTATGTATATGATTTGAGTTCACATGTATCACGTTTTGCGGAATATTTGAAAATGAACTAGTTGGAAGATAACCCTAGAAATCCAAAAGAAAATATTCCACAATTGCGTCAACC
The DNA here is from genome assembly GCA_035043665.1 of Drosophila quasianomalipes. NCBI lineage: Eukaryota > Metazoa > Arthropoda > Insecta > Diptera > Drosophilidae > Drosophila > Drosophila quasianomalipes. The sequence continues at coordinate 20,032 of JAWNMU010000704.1, forward strand.
ATTGCATCTTTCATATTTACCACTTCTATGTGTATGTTTAACCTCATGTCTCTAGTTGTTCGGAAACCCAGCTGTTTATGCCATTGAAAAATAACAAATAAGTGTTTTGGTATACTCAATGCATGCGAGCGCTATTTAGCAAATTATAAACATATTTTACTATTTGCGTGTTGCTAATAAAACACTTCCTTACAGAGCTTTTATTTCCACCCAAAAAACGTACAATTTGGCAGTTCCCACAAAAGTTTTCGCAAAATCAGTCATTTCCTGTTTCCTCTCCTAACAAATCCAACACTCACACGCCCATTATCATCATTGAATAAATAGTACATTTATATATTTTTTTCTTGTATATGCAAGATGCATCCATGGCGCAGACGGTAGCGCATTGGTCTAATAGCCAACGGTCATGGGTTCGATGCCCATTGGGCATTTAATTTACAGCGTTGTTCGTATAACGGTTAGTATTGATGCCTTCCAAGCATTAGACGCGGGTTCAATTCCCGCACAACGCACTGTTTTTTTTTCGTCAACGTGAGAACCTAAGCACAGCTTTTAAAATGTGACGTGACGTTTTCTTGTTTAAAATGCACGTAAAACACCAATATTGTAGTCCATAGAGGATAGTAAGATCTGCATGTATACACGAATTTGAAATAATACTAGTTGATGTTGTATATTCTTTCAATCGTTTATTTAGACACGAATGGAATGTTTTGTAAGAGATTTACCCCCTCCCCTCACTTTCCGCTCCCTCTCTCACTTTCTCGCCCTTTCCATGCTTTCCCCGCCCTTTCTACGCTTTCTCCGCTGACTCTGGGCCTTGATCCTTCTTCTCCTCGAGATCGCCTGCACCGCCCTTGCCATCGTTTCCATCATCTACATTGCATGAATCATCCTTGTGGTATCCCTCGGAGCATTTGTTCGAGTGTTCGTCCACGCTCTCTCCACTCTCCTTCCTTTCAACTGGGAGACGTAGACCCTCTTCGAAAGTAGCACTTTTAATATGGTAGGAAGCGACTGGACACTCGTAGTACTTGCTGTTGACAAACGATGCTGTTCCTCTAGCGTCGTGAGGGAGAGGCTTTCCCTCGTCGTTCAACCACTCCCAGTACTTCTTATTCTTCCCGTCTTTCCTATTGCTAGCCAGTTCGCCTCTCATCCACTTCGCTGCCTCCTCATCCATCTCGATTACTTCCGGAGTGTCAAACACGGAAGAAGACACGAAACGCACCTTCTTCCTTGTTTTGTCGTCGAGCAGAGGGCTAAGGATGGCCCACAGGCCCGAGAAGAGGCGAGGGGAATCAACGAGGTACACACAGTTCAATCTCTCAGGGTAGTGTGCAATGAGATTCTTGAGGAGGATGCCTGACTTGGGATTTGTATCTCTCAGACCGTACCCATAGAAGTCTACGACCCAAGTCCACTGTCCATTAGATGCACTCTCTTCGTCATCCTCCGCGTTGCGATTATCCACCCCTATGTCTCCACCCTCCCTCTCTCCCTCTGCTTTTATTACTGATTCTTCCCTGCTGTTGTTTCCTTCCTCTCTCCGTCGCCATCCGCCTCTCCCACTTCCTCTCTAACGTGACTACCTGCTTCTCTGTTGAGCTTCGAGATCAGTTTGCTCGTTTTTTCCATAACGCAGAGCATGTGATCCCCGTTACTCTTGACATCTGTTCTGTTGAGTGCACTGTTGTATGCCGTGAAACAAATTGGTCTGCTCTTTTTGTCCAGTCCCACAAGACGGAGGTTGTGCGCATGGGGGTTCGACTTGCACTCCTCGCATTCAAGCACGTCCGGTCTGTTCTCCTCCCTCCACTTGACGGTCTCAAGTAGAGCTTCTTTCACATGCACGTAGTTGTGTTTATATGCTCTCAAATAACGGATAATTGTCGATTTGTCGCAAAATGTCTTCGCTCTAAACTCTGGAGCATCTTCGTCAGCTGCGATACGTGCGAGAAAACAACAACAAAATATCATTAACATGCGGTCATTAAACTTGAAATTCATATACTTGTATTTTTTTGGTTTAATCACCTTCATTACTCCATTTTAGGTCTTTCTGCAGTTCATTTTTTAACTCCTGTGCAGCCTTAATTTCCTTCTCTGTCCAATCAGGAACTTGTCTATAAAGCTCTATCGACTGTGTTTTTGATTCTGTCATCCCGGAGAATTGTAAATATGTTTTTGTGCAATTATCTCACTAACAGTTTGAGACAATTTGCAGAGAAAAAGAATTGACTGCAGCAATAAATAAGCATTTGCTCCATGCCTGCCGCGGAGTGATTTTTTTTTTTCGTATTCTCAAATTGAGAGTTATTTCGAATTTAGAACAATGTGTTTATTGATGTCTGTAGTACAGCAGATCATGAAATAAGGTTGGATCTAAGAGATAGACTACACATGAAAAACAAGACAGAAAATATACAAATAAATAAACTTCAGTTTGTGTATATTTGGCTTATGCAAGAGTACAGATTAGGAGACAAATGACGCAAGGTTTACTTCTTGTCAGCTCCCTCCTTCTTCTCTGCATCCTCCTTAGCATTCTCTTCCTCCTCACCGGTCTTCTCTCCATCCTTCTTCTCCTCCAAAATGACAGCTTCCTGAGCAGTTCCATTGCTCTGCTTCAAATATCTATCAGCCATTGCCATCTCCTCTTGTAAAATTTTAACCGCATTGGGATGGTACTTGGCCTTGACATCCTTGAACGCGTTGGCAGTGTCGCTGACGTCAGAAGGGTCAACTCCGAGTCCGGGCATAGGGGGGCTACGTAGGGGTATACCCTAGTGTTGAAGTAGTTAAAGAAGAAGTCCTGGCGACTGATGATAAAGTATAATACCATACACAGATTCATAGGGATCCAAGCGCAGAACAATGCAGCAGGGACTTTACACATGAAGAAGACGGAGGTGAGGGTTCCCACAGTGAAGACGGGCAGGAAGACCTTTGTTGACGATGGGGTTGGGGGTGCTCCTGTAGAAGAAGGAGGTGACAAGGGTGAGGAGAGAGGTAGTCACCGCCACCAAGGGGAAGCATACGGCCTGGTCAGGGAGGGTGAGGTCAGTGACCCATCCGAACCCTCCGTTAATCATTGCATCGTGCATACGAGGGGAAAACACGGAGTGGATGACAGCGAGGTAGGGGGTGATGGAGAAGGGGATGATGAGGAGGATGAACCCCATCAAAGATCCAGGTCCAGGGGCATTGTGCTCCTTCTTCCACACCTTCATTTTCTCATAGACATCTCTTCTAGCTTCCAAGGAAAGCGCCGAATTCATGAGCATTTCATTCATCTCCTTCATTTCGGGGTTAGTTCCGACGTCCTCTAACCTCTTTGCCACCTGCATCTGCTTGATTCTGAATCCCAAAGAGAGCAGGAACGAAGTCACGGAGAGAGAAGAAAGCGCTACGAACAAAGGAAGTCCGTGGCTGTTGAGGAAGAGGAGATAATCCACGCTGAGCTCCATCAGGTTTTTGCAGTAGGGAAGGTACTCCATGGCCTTGTCATACACCATGAACATCGTCTTGTTAGCAAAGTTATCGCTGAGGTCGCTCTCGTAGAAGAGGTTCTTCTCGAGCACGAGGGAATCCGTCACGTCGAGGGCAGAGGTAGAAGTGTTCACCATCTTGTTCACTCCGAACGAAGAGTTGTCGAACGCGAGAGGAGTCTCCTTGTACACCTCCAAGGGAATAGATCCCTTGTTAGTGTTTTGTCCGTAAGAGTTTTCGATCACCTTCTGGGCGTAGATGCTGGTTTTCTCAGGATTAGTTCCGTTGTGAAGAAAACGACGGGGGTTCACTGTCAGTCTGCTTAAGCCAGACTTCGCGATAGACCTAAACATCTGTGTATTTAGTTATTTTCAAATATCGAATTTCGTACCCATCCGGCATATGAATATTCACTCATTGATTAGAATTTCGACCGTAAACAAGGGTCATGCAAGTAAGAAAATACACACTGTTCGTTCCGCAAGCACAAAACTAAAGAACAAAGAGAAGTATGGGTTAAACATATAAAATATAGGTAACGAGGTTAATTACAGACGAAAAAGTAACTTGGATATATGACATAAATAGCTGAGGGAAATATAATGTAGTGTGTGTTGAATAGTGAGCGAGTAATGTTCGTTCTTGCACGTAGTCATTTAAGATTGATCATATTTCCTATTATTGATTAAAAATAAGCGTACATATTTCCTCCGAAGACTGTTCTGTATTTACTCGCATCAATTTAACTCATTGACAGTTCTACATAAACTGTAAGTGCAATTAGGGTTAGTTAATTGTGTGTATCACATACTCTTTATCAAAATTACATCCTTCCATGCAGCTTAGGAATATGACTTGTAGACATCACCTGTTTCTTCAAAGCTAGAAAAGCAGTGAATAGCTTTGGCGTTGAAGATATTATTCTATGTGAATACGAATTCTAAATAACACGTAGCGTTATCCTGTATAAAATGTATAAACGATGATTTCGTTTTCCCTCCATTTTTCTGACCAAACACCCGCGAAGAGAAAATATCTTTTCAAATTTCAAACCGAATTTGGTCAACCTAAACCAAGCTTTGTCAAAATATATACAAAATGAGTATGCTTATTGTGGAGTTATTTCAACATTTAACATTTCATGTATAAATATATGGGAATCTAGGTTATTTGTTAATTTAACGTTCGTGTAACATTGTTTCTCCCCAATTGTTCTTTCAGTGTCTCCTCCGTCAATTGCTCGCTCACAAATGGAAGGATTTCTCACGAAGGAAGAAATCGAGAGGAGAGCGAAAGATGAATTCGAAAGGCAGAGATTGAACCGCATGAAGTCTGTCCGGGAAAGGGAGAAGCTGCGTGCTAGTATGTTGTGTAAGAAGAAGAAGGCAGAGGAGGAGGAGAAGAATCGCAAGATAAAGGAGGAACGGAAGCTGAAACGTGAACGTGAAGAACAGTTAAGAACGATAATTGCCGAGCAAGAGGTGTGTCTAATGGCATGCATGTTTGGTATTAATATGTGTCAATGATGATGATAAGTCTTTTTGCTAAACGATGTTTTGGTTGTATTGCTATTTTGTTTGTGTGTGTATGAATGTGTGCATGTTTGTGTGCATGTATGGCCGATTGTTCACAAAGGAATTTGAGAAGAAGCAAAGTGAAGAGGAAATGAAGAAACGCGTGGAGGTATATGTGGGTATAGAAGAAAGAAAGGAGATTCTGAGGAGGGAAGAGGAGGAGAGGTTTCGAGCGGAGGAGAAGAAAAGATTCGCAGGGGCCTTGGAGGAGGAAGAGAGAAGGAGGAGGGAGGAGGAAAGGAGACAGGAGGCAAAGAGGGAGAGAAAAAAGAAGGAGTCAGAGGTAGGGAGAGAGGCGTTTGAATTACTGAGCATCAAGAGAGGGGCCAGGGAACAGATAGGAAAAGTGAAGATTATTCGTTGGGGAGAAGAGCAGGCGAAGGTGGGGCAAAGGGAGGAAGGAATGGAGTGTAGAAGAGGGCGGGGGAAGAGGATCAAGAGAAAGACATGGCACGTCATTTGGGAATGGGGTGGAGGAGAGGGAGAGGGAAAGTGAGAGGAAGGAGGAGAGGGAGAAAGAGAGAGAGAGAAGAGGGTAGGAGGATGTGGGAGGGGGAGAAAGGGAAGGGGAAGGGGGTGGAGATAGGAGTGGGGGTGAGGTATGTGCGAGTAGGCATAGATATGGAGGGTATAGGAGAGAGTGGAAGGGAGAGAGGAGGGAGAGAAAGTCAAAGGAGAGCGAGAGGAAGCAGAGAGGAAGAGGAAGGAAGGGGAAGAAGAAGAGGGATGAGAGAGAGGGGGAGCAAAGGGAGTGGGGGTAGAAGAAGGAGAAATAGAAGAGGTGGAGGTGGACGCAAGAGTGGAAATTGAAGCTGAGAGGGAAGAAGATGCAAAAAGGATAGGAAGAGGAAAGGGAGGGAGAGAAAGAAGAGAGGGGGCTAAGAGTAGAGCAAGTGGAGGGAGAGGGAGAGGAAGAGGGAGAGGGGAGAGGGAGAGGGAGAGGGAGAGAGAGAGGGAGAGAGAGAGAGAGAGGAAGAGGAAGAGGAAGAGGAGGATGTGACTGTAGATCTTTTAGGGACGAAGTTCTTCCTCCAGTCCTGAGCGAACAAACTATCTATACACAAGATATTTACAACCAAAATATCTACCCTCAGAATGTCAATACTCAAAATATCTACCAACAGCATCCCGGAAAACAAAATATCTACAGACAAAGCTTCAGTACAGAAAATATCTACGAAAGAGAGATTTATGGGGGAACTCCGAGGGAGGTCGAGAAAGAAAGTAACGGAAATTATCAAGATATTTATAGGTCAGAAGGTTCAAGATATTTATGACCGCGAAAAAAGAGAGTAGAGGAAGAGAAGAGAAGGAGAAGGAGAAAGAAGAGGACAAGCTTGGCATCCCTTCCCTCTCCCTTCTCCTTCTCTTTCTCCTTCCCCCTCCCTCCTCCCTCTTCTCTTTCTTCTTCTTTCTTCCTCTTCTCCTCTTCCTTCCTCTTCTCTCTCTCCACAAGTGACCAAATAAGAGAAGAAAGTTTGGAGTCCACGATGCACACACATCACCCTCTCTTCCTCATCCCTCTTCTCACTTCTCTGCTCCCTCTCTCCCCGCTTCCCATCCCCTGTCCTTCCCCTCCCCTTCTCCCCCCCTTCTTCTTCTTCGTTTCCCTTCTCCCCCTCCCTTCTTCTCCTTCCCCTCAGCCCTCTCATCCCTCTCATTTATCTCCTTCTCCTTTCTATTCTTCCTCCTCTTCTCCCCCTCTTCCTCTTCCTCTTCCTCTTCCTCTTCCTCTTCCTCTTCCTCCTCCTCTTCCTCCTCCTCTTCCCCCTCTTCTTCTCCCTCCCCTCGCCTTATTCTCTCGTAGACGAAGACAAATTCCAAGTGTGGAGGAGAGAGAAGGAAGAGAGAGAGAGGGAAAAGAAGGGAGAAAGAGAGAAAGAGAGAGAAAGAGGGGATGAGAGAGGAGAAGAGAGAGGAAAGGAAAAGGAAAAGGAAAAGGATGGGGAGAAGGAGAAGGAAAAGGAGAAGGAGAAGGAGAAAGAGAAGGAGAAGCAAAGAGAGAAGAGAGAGAACAGGGAGAAGAGGGAGAAGAAGGAGAAGAGGAGAAGAAGAGTGAGTTGGATTCAATTTTGACTTCTCTTAACCATCTGTCTCTTTCTCTCACTCTTTCTTCCTCCTCCTCCTCCTCCTCCTCTTCCTCTTCCTCTTCCCCTCTTTCTTCCCCTCTTTCTTCGTCTTCTTCCTTTGCTCCTTCTATTTCTCGTTTGACTCTTCCTCTTCCTCTTGATTCCTCCTCCTCCTCCTCTTCCTCCTCCTCCTTTTCTTCCTCTTCCTCTTCCTCATCCTCCTCCTCTTCCTCCTCTTCTTCTTCTTCTTCCCCTTCTTCTTCTTCTCCTCATCCCCCTTCCCTCATCTTCTATCACCGTTCTCTTCTTCGTCTTCTTCCTCCTTCCCCTCCTCCTCTCTCCTCCTCCTCCTCCTCCTCCTCCTCCTCATCTGGTTCATCAAGTTCTCAATTTGAAAGGGAAGAAGGGACTGACAGAATATGGTCAAGAGAATGGAACGGAGTAAAAGGTAGAGAAAGAGAAGAGGAGGGAGGGGGAAGGGGGAGAAGCCAGAGAGAGAAGAAGAAGGAGAAAGAGGAGAGGATGTTGATGAGATTTCCAGTAGTTTTTTTGAGCTAGACTATACGGGAGAGCTGGAAAGAGGACATCTGGGGGAAAAGGGAGGGAAGGAGTCTGTGCGAGAGAGAAGGGGGAGGGGAAGGGAGAACCGGAGAGGAGGGGAGAGGGAAAGGGGAAGGGAAAGGGAAAGAGGGAGGGAGAGGGAGAGGGAGAGGGAAAGAGAGAGGGAAAGAGAGAGAGAGAGGGAAAGAGGGAGAGGGGGAAAGAGGAAGGGGGGAGAGAAGAGGGAAGGGAGAGGGGAAGGAAGAGAAGAGGGAAGAGAAAAATGGGCTTGGAAGGAGTGGGAGGAGAGAGAGAAAGAAAGAGAGGAGAAAGAGAGAGATGGAAAAAAAGAAAAGGGATCATATTTTCCTTCTTCATCTTCCTCTTCCTCCTCCTTATCCTCCTTCTCCCCTTCCCCTTCCCGTTCCCGTTCCCCTTTCCCTTCCCTTCCTCCTCCCTTTCCTCTTCCTTTGTACATGATCCTTTTTTGACCCCTTCCAAATCCAGGCCGTCCTCCTCCTCCTCCTCCTCCTCCTCCTCTCTCCCCCTCTCGTCCCCCTACCCGCCTTCTTCCTCAATTGGAAAAGTTTCTGTTCGTTTCTCGCCGTATCTCAATTTGAAGTGCACATCGATAAGTGGAGGGGCAGTCAGAGTGAAAAAACTGGGAAGAGTGGGAAGGGGGAGGGGAAGGGAAGGAAGAATGGGAGGGAGAGGAGAGGGAGAGAGGGAGGAGAAGGGAGAGGGAGGAGAGAGAAGAGAGAGAGAGAGAAGAGAGGGAAGAACTTGACCAAGTTCCTATTGATTTGCGTCGTTCATTTGCAGATATTTCTAGCTCGTATCTGTTGGTTAATAACGATAGGGAGAGGGAGAGGGAGAGGGAGAGGGAGAGGGAGAGGGAGAGGGAGAGAGAGAGGGAAAGAGAGAGAGAGGGAGAGAGAGGAAAACAAAGAGACAGAACATATTCTTCTCCCTTACGTTCGTCATCTTCCTCCTTCTCTCTCCTCCTCCCACTCCCACTCTCCCTCTCCCTCTCCTGTCTGAATTAACCAACAGATACGAGCTAGAAATATCTGCAAATGAACGACAGGAACTTGGTCAAGTTCTTCCCTCTCTCTCTCTCTCTCTCTTCTCTCTCTCCCTCTCCCTTCTCCTCCCTCTCTCCCTCTCTCTCCCTCCCATTCTTCCTTCCCTTCCCCTCTTCCCAGTTTTTCACTCTGACTGCCCCTCCATATCGATGTGCCTTCAAATTGAGATACGGCGAGAAACGAACAGAAACTTTTGCAATTGAGGAAAGAAGGCGGGTAGGGGGACCAGAGGGGAAGAGGAGGAGGAGGAGGAGGAGGAGGAGGAGGAGGACGGCCTGGATTTGGAAGGGGTCAAAAAGGATCATGTACAAAGGAAGAGGAAAGGGAGGAAGGGAAGGGAAAGGGGAACGAGACAGGAAGGGAAGGGAGGAGGATAAGGGAGGAGGAAGAGGAAGATGAAGAAGGAAAATATGATCCCTTTTCTTTTTTTCCATCTCTCTCTTTCTCCTCTCTTTCTCTCTCTCTCTCTCCCACTCCTTCCAAGCCCATTTTTCTCTTCCCTCTTCTCTTCCCTTCCCCTCTCCCCTTCCCCTCTTCTCTCCCCCCTTCCTCTTTCCCCCCTCTCCCTCTTTCCCTCTCTCTCTCTCTTTCCCTCTCTCTTTCCCTCTCCCTCTCCTCTCCCTCCCTCTTTTCCTTTCCCTTCCCCTTTCCCTCTCCCCTCCTCTCCGGTTCTCCCTTCCCTCCCCCTTCTCTCTCGCACAGACTCCTTCCCTCCTTTTCCCCCAGATGTCCTCTTTCCAGCTCTCCCGTATAGTCTAGCTCAAAAAAACTACTGGAAATCTCATCAACATCCTCCTCTTCCTCCTTCTTCTTCTCTCTCTGGCTTCTCCCCCTTCCCCCTCCCTCCCTCTTCTCTTTCTCTGTACCCTCCGTTCATTCTCTTGACCATATTCTGTCAGTCCCTTCTTCCTTTCAATTGAGAACTTGATGAACCAGATGAGGAGGAGGAGGAGGAGGAGGAGGGAGAGAGGAGGAGGGGAAGGAGGAAGAAGACGAAGAAGAGAACGGTGATAGAAGATGAGGGAAGGGGGATGAGGAGAAGAAGAAGAAGAAGAAGAAGAAGAAGAGGAGGAAAAGGAGATGAGAAGGAAGAGAGGAAGAAAAGGAGGAGGAAGAGGAGGAAGAGGAGGAATCAAGAGGAAGAGGAAGAGTCAAACGAGAAATAGAAGGAGCAAAGGAAGAAGAAGACGAAGAAGAGGGGAGGGGGAAGAAGAGGGGAAGAGGAAGAGGAAGAGGAGGAGGAGGAGGAGGAGGAAGAAGAGTGAGAGAAAGAGACAGATGGTTAAGAGAAGTCAAAATTGAATCCAACTCACTCTTCTTCTCCCCTCTTCTCCTTCTTCTCCTCTTCTCCCTGTTCTCTCTCTTCTCTCTCTTTTACTTCTCCTTCTCTTCTCCTTCTCCCCTTTTCCTTCTCCTTCTCTATCCTTCCTTTTCCTTTTCCTTTCCTCTCTCTTCTCCTCTCTCATCCTCTTTCTCTCTCTTTCTCTCTTTCTCCCTTCTTTTCCCTCTCTCTCTCTTCCTTCTCTCTCCCACACTTGGAATTTGTCTTCGTCTACGAGAGAATAAGGCGAGGAGGAGAGAAGGGGAAGAGGAGGAGGAGGAGGAGGAGGAAGAAGAAGAGGAAGAGGAAGAGGAAGAGGAAGAGGAAGAGGGAGAGAGGAGGAAGAATAGAAAGGAGAAGGAGATAAATAGAGAGGATGAGAGGGCTGAGGAGGAGAAGAAGGGAGGGGGGAGAAGGAAACGAAGAAGAAGAAGGGGGGAGAAGGAGGGGAAGGACAGGGGATGGAAGCGGGAGAGAGGGAGCAGAGAAGTGAGAGAAGAGGATGAGGAAGAGAGGGTGATGTGTGTGCATCGTGGACTCCAAACTTTTCTCTTATTTGGTCATAGAAAAAGAGAGAAGGGAAGGGAAGGAAGAGGAAGAAGAAGAAGAAGAGGGAGGAGGGAGGGAAGGAGAAAGAGAAGGAGAAGGGAGAGGGAAGGGATGCCAAGCTGTCCTCTTCTTTCTCCTTCCCTACTCTTCCTCTACTCTCTTTTTTTCGCAGTCATAAATATCTTGAACCTTCGACCTATAAATATCTTGATAATTTCCGTTACTTTCTTTCTCGACCTCCCTCGAGTTCCCCATAAATCTCTCTTTCGTAGATATTTTCTGTACTGAAGCTTTGTCTGTAGATATTTTGTTTTCCGGGATACTGTTGTTAGATATTTTTGTTGACATTCTGAGGGTAGATATTTTGGTTGTAAATATCTTGTGTATAGATAGTTTGTTCGCTCAGGACTGGAGGAAGAACTTCGTCCCCTAAAAGATCTACAGTCACATCCTCCTCTTCCTCTTCCTCTTCCTCTCTCTCTCTCTCTCCCTCTCTCTCTCCCTCTCCCTCTCCCTCTCCCTCTCCCTCTTCCTCTCCCTCTCCCTCCACTTGCTCTACTCTTAGCCCCCTCTCTTCTTTCTCTCCTCCCTTTCCTCTTCCTATCCTTTTTGCATCTTCTTCCCTCTCAGCTTCAATTTCCACTCGCCCGTCCACCTCCACCTCTTCTATTTCTCCTTCTTCTACCCCCCACTCCCCTTTGCTCCCCCTCTCTCATCCTCTTCTTCTTCCTTCCTCCTCCTTCTCTCTGCTTCCTCTCGCTCTCCTTTGACTTTCTCTCCCTCCTCTCTCCCTTCCACTCTCTCCCATACCCTCCATATCTATGCCTACTCGCACATACCCCACCCCCACTCCTATCTCCACCCCTTCCCTTCCCTTTCTCCTCCCACATCCTCCTACCCTCTTTCTCTCTCTCTCTTTCTCCTCTCCCTCCCTCACTCTCTCCTCCACCCCATTCCCATCGACGTACCATCTTTCTCTTTGATCCTTCTCCCCGCCTTTCTACCCCATTCCTTCCTCCCTTTGCCCCCACCTTCGCCTGCTCTTCTCCCCAACGAATAATCTTCACTTTTCCTATCTGTTCCCTGGCCCCTCTCTTGATGCTCAGTAATTCAAACGCCTCTCTCCCTACCTCTGACTCCTTCTTTTTCTCTCCCTCTTGCCTCCTGTCCCTTTCCTCCCTCCCTCCCTCCCTTCTCTCTTCCTCCTCCAAGGCCTGCAGATGCTTTTCTTCTCCTCCGCTCAAAACCTCTCCTCCTCTTCCCTCCTCAGAATCTCCTTTCTTTCTTCTATACCCACATATACCTCCACGCGTTTCTTCATTTCCTCTTCACTTTGCTTCTTCTCAAATTCCTTTGTGAACAATTGACACATACATGCACACATACATGCACACATTCACACACACACAAACAAAATAGCAATACAACCAAAACATCGTTTAGCAAAAGACTTATCATCATCATTGACACATATTAATACCAAACATGCATGCCGTGGACACACCTCTTGCTCGGCAAT